>JAHBOF010000343.1:0-28218 GCA_020736565.1 Coprinopsis sp. MPI-PUGE-AT-0042
CCGCAGCATGATCGATCTGGGATCCCTCAAACATCTTGTCATGAACCTGCTACGGCCTTCTATGTGGAAAGAGGACGAAGACTTGGTCAAACGGTGCTGTCATTCGGTGGAGTCCCTTGACTTTCAATGCTTGTGTATGTAGGAACATAATCGTGTTCGTTTTCAAAAGTTCTTCTAATATTTGCCAACAGATATGCGAGATTCTGCTAGCTACGGCTTTCATCGCTTCGAAAGACTCAGGGAGTTTTCCGTGTCCTTTTTTCCTCCGACCGAATTCCTCGACACCATCCAATGGCTCGCCAAGGAATTCAGTGCTCCCCAAGATCAACACCATCCCTATCTCGAAACCTTCGCTGTTTCGATTTTATGTTATCAGTTTCCCTTCGATGCCGCCAACGCCCGCTTGGAGAGCTGGTCGGCGCTCGGTCAACAACTTTCGATGGTGGATCAGTTTCCCTCGCTGAGACTCTTCAAGGTCACCATCGGACTAAGACCAGCCGAATCTGAGGACGATCAGGAACGACGCCGTCAAGGAGCTAGACAGCTTGAAGAAACGCTGGCTGCCTCAGTACGGCGAGGGATCTTGCAGGTGGTGTGTATGTAGACGGGTTTGGACGTTCCTAGACATTCGCACAGTTCCCTGTTGCCTGCAACTGTACTACATGGCCGATGTGTTTGATCTTCGAATATCTGTATTCTCATAGATAAACAGACTTCGCTGGACTTTCTCTTCACCAGCTCCTGTGTTTCTGATACTAATGACTGCTCATAGCGATGTTGCGCCAGTAGTATAGATAGGAAATCATTCCGTTTAGGCTCGACCGTTTTGTGTGCTAATATTATGTTTGAGTGGATCGAGGGAGGATGACAAACATATCAATACCTGATCTGGCGTCGGCTGACCATCTTATCCTTTTGCACCAACCAGCGATGCCAGACGTACCAGTCGAAGTTATCGAGAAAATTATCGAAAATGTCGAAACCGACCCCGAGACCTTGGCCTCTGCCTCGCTTTTGTGCAAGGGCTTGCAATTGATCTCGCAGCGCCTCTTATTCCACACCCTGCATCTCACCCTTTTCTGCAACACGGACTTTGCTGTCGCCCGGCTCAAAAACCTCCTCGCTTCGTCTCGACTCATATCCTATGTTCGAGGTGTCAGCCTGACCGTCCATTTCCGTCCGAACAAACCCCAGTGGCTCGAATGGACCCAAATTCACAACGCCCTCCTCGTGGCGACGCTCGAGCTGCTTGAGAATCGTTCGAAAGACATCCGTTATCTCTCGATATCCAACAAAATCCGCCGCTTTAGGAACCTTGCCATCTCCCAACGATCCGTGGCGTGCATAGAAACTCTCGCCCAAAGTCCCTTCCTTCACACCTTGACTCTCTGCTCGGCGTCGGTCGAACTTCTCCGCTTCTGTGGGTCTTCTCTCAAGCACCTCATCGTAACATCCGAATCCGACATTGAGAATTGTGACGTGAAGACCATCTGGGAACCGATGAAGAGGACTACGCCTATCATTCTGGAATCGTTCGAGAGCCACTACAGTCTCAGACCCCCTAGCGATATCCTGATTGCTCAAGACTATCTTCTTCACCCCCGTAGCATGGTCCACCTGGGCTCCCTTAAACGCCTCGTCTTGAGTATCTTCCGAGGTCCACTGTGGGACGTTCACGATGGCTTGGTCGACCAGTGCTGCCATTCGCTAGAGTCTCTTGATATTCGTTGCATTTGTACGTATAATCGTGGCGGCATCGATTTCCAAGTATCCTTCTCTAACATTTGCCCTTCGTCTTCAACAGATATGCCGACTTTTCCAACCTACGACCTTCATCGCTTCACGAATCTCAGGGAGCTCTTCGTATCCTTCTTCCCTCCAGTTGCATCATGCCTTGACACGGCCGATTGGCTCGCACAGGAGTTCAGTACACCCCACGACCAATGCTATCCCTATCTCGAAACCTTCTCGATGTCGATTTTGTGTCATCTGGCTTCTACCATAGGCCCCGTGGCACGTTGGGGCAGCTGGTCAGCACTCAGTCAACGACTCTCGAGGGTGGAACAGTTTCCTGCTCTGAAACTCCTCAAGATCACCATCGGAAAACGAGTAATCACCGATGAGGACGATCCAGAACAGCACCGACAGGAAGCTCGCAAGCTGGAGGAAGCGCTGTCTGCCTTAGCAATACGATGTACTGTACAGGTGGTGTGCCTTTAGGCGGATAATCTCCCAACTCTACCTCTACTCATCACCGGCCATTACGTTTCCGACACCAGCAGCCGCTCGCAATTGCTGCTGGGCGCTTGAGATAGATGGGAATTCTTTCAACCTTTTGTCTCTATTAAACTACGAATGTAATTTGTATGGGTTGTTTCATTTACATTGGCATCCTTTCAAAAGCCGATTCAAGCCGGCAATGTTTGAGTAGTTTAGAGGGGCTTGCCAAACATATGCTTCCTGATGTCACTGGCCTGATGGATGTTGGGTGTGTCTTCGCTTGCTCTCATACCTATGCCGGATCTACCGCTGGAAGTCCTTGGGCAGGTTCTTGGACATCTCGATGCGGACGGAAAAACTCTGGCATCTGCTTCACTCTTGTGCAGAAGCCTCCGATCGCTCTCACAGCGCCTTCTTTTCCGGGTGTTTCGCCTCTCTCTATTCTTCAGCAATGACTTCACAATCTACCGACTATCCAATCTCCTTTCTTGCCCTCGACTCGTATCTTATATACGGGACGTACGCCTCTCGATCGTCTTTCGCTCGGAAGACAGAGATTGGCTGCGATGGGTCGAAGCAAACAGCACCCTCCTGCTGGCATCGTTTCAAATGCTGGAAGAGATCTCCGAGAATATCCAAACGCTTTCCATTTCGAGTGGAATCGAGGTCGTATTCAGTGACCCGACACATCTCGAGATCGCGAAGCGAGCTGCAGCATGCATGGAAATGCTGGCTCAAAGTCCTGCACTCCGCTCTCTCGAGCTCTCCTTTACAGCAGTCGAAATCCTTCGCTGCTGCGGACCTTCTCTGAAACACCTGGCAGTCAGCCACGAGAGGGAGGTTGAGCCGGCCGACGTTAAGTCTCTTTGGGACACTATGAAGAGGACGACACCCATCGTTCTAGAGACGTTCGACAGTCACTACAACCTGGGACTTCCCCCGTCCGAGATGGCTATCCACAACTACCTCCTCGATTCTCGCAGCCTCATCGACTTGGGCGGCCTGAAGCATGTTGCGATTCGTAAACCAAGTGTATCCCTGTGGACGGAGGATGTACAACTACTCAAGGCCTGTAGTGAATCGTTGGAAACCCTTCAACTCGGCTGTATTCGTAAGTGCTGGTGCTTTCGCTCATTGCATCTTGTGACTTACGTGCTGGACTCTCGATAGACATGCCAGTAGCCAGACGGTATAACCTCCACAGTTTGAAAAGGCTCAGGGCGCTATACTTCTCATTTGCACGCCCGGCATCCGAACCCTTCGACAGCATTCAATGGCTAGCCCAAGAATTCAGTGAACCCCAGTTGCAGGACTACCCTTGCCTCCAACACATTTCGATCTCCATCCTATGCACTCAAGACCCTTACCGAATCTCTGGCCCACACCTCGAAGCCTGGAGAGCCCTGGGTGGCCGCCTTGCAAACCCAGAGCAGTTTCCACGTCTCAACCTCTGCAAGATTACCATCGAAGAGGAGGACCCCTGGACATCTAGCTACGATTGGCATCACGGAGGGCCATCTTCTTTCAAAGTCAATCTACGAGAACGGCGTGAAGAAGTGACGCATCAGATCCAGGGAGCTATGGCTGCTCTCAACGAACGTGCTCTTTTACGGGTAACTTGGGCGTAGATGTGTGTGAGCCATGTAGATAGGAAATGCGAGCATCATGTCAGTTCCTGTTCTCATTTTAGCCAGCGATTCGTGACGATCAATGCGTTTCAGATCTCCTCCTTGACCACTGCTTCGTCGGTTCTCTTAGTTGAGGGCCTTCCAAGTCCCACCGATGGGACACGCCGTCGCGACAGCGTTCTCTTTCAGTGTGTGCCCCACCCATTGAAGCTCCCAGGTGATGCGATATTCTCGGACTGCCAATGCTCTTGTGTTTGCGTCACCAGTGTGATCGTCGCCTATTAGTGGTCAACGGCTGCCAAGGCTAATGGACAGACTCTTTCTGTCACGTCGAGGTCAAAGAAATGGTAGGCCAAACCTTGGAAACCTCCTCAAAACTGAGGGCAGCGCAACTAACCGAGGCTCTGATGGAAGAAGTTTGGATCATCACGGCGTGAGATCTCCGACGGTTAGAAGTCCCACTGGGAAAGAGGACCTCGACTAGTACCACCACCCCCTCCGCAACTGCTGCCAGTGCTTCAATGTCACGACCGGCACGAAGAAAGGTTCAGTCGTATGAACCTCCTCCAGAACCTGTCATATATGCACCAGTACCTCAGGCAAGCCCACCGAGGCTGCTGAGAAGCCCGGTTCATGGAGCGCAGCAGCAGAGCAGCGTTGCAGGCCCTCGACCTGTGCCACCTCCTTTGCGCCATGGTCGGTCTCACTCGTCGAGCTCAAACGGGGGCCACTACTATGCTCCTAGCCAAAGCTATGGCCAGCCACGGAACGAGCGCCGAGCAAGCAAGGAGCGCAGACCCAGTGCAGAGCGCCGGCCTTCTCGGCCGTCCAGTCGACAATCGAACAGGAACAATGTGGCAATGGGGGTGGCTACTGGTCAGATTGGTAATGCTTACGGTCCATATTCGGTGACTATCGTTGTCTTTTTTCGTTTAAACCTCTCTCGCTAATTAGCGCCCGCGATCAGTACCACACAAATCCTGCACCTCGCAATACAGGTGTATACGGGGACGGAAGATTTACAAATACTTCCTCGGATGCGTCTAAAACACCGTCTAATGAATACCAGTATCAACAAAACCAAAAGTACCAGCAGATGCAACAGCAGGCTGCACCGCAACCCCCTGTAGCCCAACGGACAACAACCGTCCCTCCATATATGTGGGACAAAGAGGCAGACCTCGATGATGCCCTGCACACCCCCGATCCCAGACGAGACGACTCGTGGACCCCCTTCTCATGGCGTGGTTGGGTGAACGTGTTCGGCATCTTCGTCCTGATTGGTGGCCTTTTGACTCTATTCATTGGGTTTCCTCTTGACGACTACGTCAAGAAATCCCGCCTAGAGGGGTTAGCGGGATTCAACCTTGGTGGTGTGAACGGGTCCGGACAGATCCCTCTTCTTCCCGGAATGCGGTCACCTATTGACGCAGACACGCCCAGCGATGCACGCCAAAGAACAGGGCACGATGGATTCAAGTACAACCTGGTGTTCAGTGACGAGTTCAACCAGGACGGACGGACATTCTACCCTGGGGATGATCCTTACTGGGAGGCCGTGGATCTGCATTATTGGTACGTCCCTGCCCATTTGAGCAAAAAAAGCTATACTCATTGTGGCCGTAGGCCAACAGGAGACCTGGAATGGTATGATCCTCGACAAGTCACCACTCAAGATGGAAAACTTGTCATTACATTTGATCAAAGACTCAACCACGATCTCAATTTCATAGGCGGTTAGTTGGTGCCACCGTTGTCATTCTTCTTTATCGCTAACAAAAGCGTCAGGAATGGTGTCGTCTTGGAACAAGATCTGCTTTACGACTGGTTACATCGAAACCTCAATTTCCCTCCCAGGCAATCCCGTAACGTCTGGACTATGGCCAGGTCTGTCGCCTCCCATTCTGCATGTGACTCTTCTAACCTCCGTGCTTGATTTACCTAGCGGCATGGACTCTGGGTAACCTGGGTCGCGCTGGATACGGTGCAACCACCGAGGGCACCTGGCCATACAGCTACGATACTTGCGAAGAAGGAGATGTTGGAACATTTGAAAATCAAACAGATGGCACGCTACCCCAGGATGTGCTCACGAAGGAGAACGGCCAGCTCTCCCGCCTTCCCGGCCAGAAGCTCTCTGCATGCACATGTCCAGGTTCTGACCATCCTGGGCCGAGACACGATGTCGGACGTGCGGCACCTGAAGTTGACATCATAGAGGCAGAAGTTCTTTCCCTCAGGGCAGCTGGACGCGTGGGCGCTGTATCTCAGAGTGCTCAAATTGCACCATACGACTTCAAACAAGAAGTTAACGAAGGGGGTGTCACGGTTTATGACGAAGCCTTGTCCTATCGCAACAGTTACACTGGTGGCCCATATCAGCAAGCAGTGTCAACCATCACGCAGGTGCCATCCGACATTTATGAAGGAGAGAAGTACGCGACGTTCGGATACGAACTTTGGAGTGACCCAAACAAGCGGGAAGACGGTCACATTACTTGGTTCAGTAACGGGAAGCCTTCTTGGACACTCCGTCCAGATGCCATTGGGCCAAACAACATGACTCGGGTTGGCCAGCGGTTGATTTCAGAGGAGCCTATGGTGAGCCTCGACCGAAGCTTGTATTCATCTCAACAAATTACGAGCATCATTACCAGTACATGATTTTCAACCTTGGAATGGCCCCCGATTTCCAGCCCATCCAGTTCAATGACCTGGATTACCCTTCGAAGATGAGGGTGGACTACGTCCGGGTATACCAACGAGAGGGGGTATCCCGACGAGAGGGCCTAAATTGCGACCCGAAGAACAGGCCCACAGCAGATTACATCAAAAAGTGAGGGTTCAATGTTCAACTATGTTCCATGCCATCCATAGACGCTAAATTCATCCAGACATATCAACGCGTATACCGACTACAACCTCACCACATGGGGGTCAGCAGGCTATCTCTTGCCAAGGAACAAGCTCTACGACGGGTGCTAGGCAATTTCGGTCACAACAATCCCCCGTGCCACACTTCCCTTTCCTGGCAGTAGTAAGACTTGGTCTGTACCGAATGCCGCGCTGGAGCTCATACTGCTTGCGCAGACGTCATAATAACATCAAACCGTTGCCAAGATTCGGCATCCTGTTCCTTGTTTGATGCCCTGCAAACATAAGAGATGCATAAGACTTTGCCAAGAATAGAGATTCCACAAGGCTGGTATATATAAAGGTGCTTCGCGGGATCTTCATTCGTTCCCCCACTTCCGACCGCCCCTTTGCCGTCTCCATCAAATCTCAACCGTCGTCACCCAATCGAACACCCCTATTTTGAATGGTCAACACTTCGGCGTCAGAAAATGCTCAACCCTCTGCCTCGAACCGACTTACTGCACTCCCCCGTCCGGCTGCAGATGAGGACGATGAGCCCCCTAGTAGTGGGCCCCATCAAGGGATTTCTCAAATGAATAGGTCTTCGCCAGATGGAAGACACTCAACCTCTTCTTTCCCACCTGTCAAGTCCCAAGATACTTTGGACTTCACCGAGAAGGCCACTGACATCGAACAAGGCGGCACCAACGACCTTCACAGCCCCTATGGTCATGGCGTCCCAGCTTTGGTGAAGAGCTTAGCAGGCAGCGCACCCGGAAAGCAGGCGCTTTGGATGTTCCAGTTTCCCAAATGCCCTGGCACAGGAACCTCTTCAAGATCTCCAAGAAGTCCAAAATCCGCACGCTGTTCACCAACCCGAATGATATTGGACCTCGCCCCACGTCCCTGGAGTCTCTCAAGACCAGTATTACCTACAGCTACCTTAACCTGCTCCTGCTTTTCATCCCGGTCTCTTGGGGTCTCCACTACAGCGACCAGAACTCGACCTTGGTCTTCGTATTCTCGTGCCTTGCCATCGTCCCTCTGGCGGCCCTCCTTGGCTTGGGCACCGAGCAGATCGCGCTCACCACCAGCCAGAGCGTAGGAGGTCTGTTGAACGCCACACTAGGAAACGTCGTTGAGTTAATCATCGGCGCTGTTGCCCTGAGCAAGGTACGTCAAGGGTTTACCAATTGCCTGTAAAAGTCACTCATCCTTTCCATAGTGCGAACTCGACCTCGTTCAAAGTTCTCTTCTCGGTGGACAATTGAGCAATCTCCTTCTGGTGCTTGGAACGGCTTTCCTCGGTGAGCCCCCTTTCTGGTTGTGAATCGTACTCGTGTTGACACCCTCACAAGTTGGTGGAACGCGCTTCAACAGTCCGAGTTTCAGCCCATGGTCGCCCAATTGAACTCATCGCTGCTAATCGTTTCAGTGATTGCGTTCTTCATACCAGTTGCTTTCGTATGTCTTCCTCATTCTCATTCGCGCGCGCGCGCGAGGCTCATCGCTCCTCAGCACGTCTACATCGAAGATCGTCTCCCACAAGGGGCAGAGTTGCCATTCCTTCTCCGAGTCAGCCATGGCAGCGCAGTCGTTCAGCTCACGATGTAAGTACCCTCCGACCTCGTAATATTTCCTGTTGGCTCACGCGTCACAACAGCTACTTTGCCTACCTGTTCTTTCCAGTTCTATTCCCACAACTACTTGTTGTCGATATGGAGGTTCAGACTACCCACTCGATGAAGACAGATATTGCAGTCAACCCACCCTCTATCCGTCGGGCTGGATCTACCAACTCCAGGTTGTCGCCGAATGGCAACATGGACCCAATCTTTGGCTCTAGAGTGTCTCTTGCCTCTGCCATGGCAAATCGACCCAGCTCCCCCAGACACAGATGAAGACGCTGAGCACCTTCGTCTGAACCTACCCTGCGCTTTCATCCTTCTCGGTGTGGTCACTGTGCTGGTCTATTTCACAGCCGAAAACCTCGTCTCCTCCCTAGAGGGACTTCTCGAGAACCACCCCAACGTCTCGAAAAAGTGGATTTCCTTGATCGTCATCCCCATTGTTGGCAATGCTGCTGAGTATGCGACTGCGGTGCTTGTAGCGAGGAAGGGTAAATTCAATCTGTCGATGAGCGTCGCAGTTGGAAGCTGCATCCAGATCGCCTTCTTTCGTCATTCCTCTCTTGGTCATCGTTGCATGGGGTCTCGGAAAGCCTTTGACGTTGCTGTTGACCCATTGGAAACCTTCGTACGTCTCTTCTCTATCGAGCGCCCCCTCCGTGCTTATATCGCTTTCAGGCACTATTCTTCGCCGTCCTAGTGGTCAAGTTCAGTGTGGAAGACGGAAAGTCTCACTGGTTGAACGGTTGGCCTTCATCTGTGAGTTGAAATCCACTGCGCCGGTACTTTACCTCACCTTCCCCTCCCAGCCGTCTATGTTTTGTATGCCGTCGCTTTCTGGGGCTACCCTGAAACTGTTACTCTCGTCCAGAAACAGCCTATCACTTGCGTCTAGTATATACAATAGTTTCCCTTGGTTTCTTGCCTTCCTCTTTCACTTTGTCCTTGTACTATCTTCTATCAAACATGAATGTAAACCTGACTGATGTATTGTCGAAGGGATCAGGCTTCTAAATGTGAGGCGAATTCAGAGTCAAATGTGTGTCCACCGGACTAGAAAGTCTGGACAACCCAAATGGCCTTCGAAGGCATCTCAGATGCTGAACCACTTGGCCAAGCCATGGTGCGGTGTCGTTGGGTAGTGAGCATGGAGAACGGCATGTTGTTATCGTCTAACTTTCGCCCATGGAGCGAAAGTGCACTTAGGTCCCGCAAGGCTCTTGGCGTCTGTGTTCGCATCCAGGCCCATCCAGAATATCTTGGCTTGAAGCCTTCTTGATCATTGCCTTTCACTGCATGGTTTATTCAAGGTGACAAGCTCTCTTGCGCACCTTCTGGCTGACAGACATATGGGATTTAGCCAGCTCTTGGCTAACCTTCTTCCTGCAAAGGAGTCATCCTGATGCATCGACCCATGCGCCGAACTCGCCTCGTTTTAGTCTCGTCCTGCACAACGTGCTCCCCGCCAAGGTGCTAAGATAGTGTGGATGGGGCCAAGCTCACGCCCAAACTACTAGTACACGAAGAGCACCGATGTCTGCCTGCCGAAAACTCCGCCGTCTAAGGCTTGGTATATAACCAAGACCGCACTCTTCAATGTCGTTGGGCTACTCGTTGTCGCCTTCTCCTTTGCCATCTCCCTCTTCACCCCCACACCCGGAGATAAGCCAATGAGTGCTCAGGGACTACTATAACAACGGAGGAGGACCGCCCCCTCAGGGTGGCTACTACCCACCTCAGGTGAGGATAAGTATTGGCAGGCAGAGTTTCTAGATTAACAGTATTGGGCTAACAGCAACCCCAACAATCGTACTATGGACCTCCAGGCGGTCCGGGCTACCCACAGCAGGGATACCCACAGCAACCACCCCCTCAAACCGTCATTGTGTAAGCACGGCTCGCTACCTTTACCACTTGAAATGTGCCAACCAGACCATGGTCGTCCATCGTGGTTTCTGCTCGACAAACCCTTGACTGACTGTTTTTATTTATTTACCATAGGCAAGAGAAAGAAAGTGACAGTGGATGCCTGAAGGGCTGCCTCGCCGCCCTCTGCTGTTGCTGCATGCTCGATGGTGCGCTTTTCCTGCTCTTCAAATGTGATTCCCAATGCTAACAGCGCTCGCCACAGCTCTCTGCTAATTTTTGAGGAGACGAGGCTGCACTGTTTTGACTTAGAGTTCGGCCCTCGACCAGTTCATTTCAATCATCTTCTCTTCCGAGATCTAGTGATTTGTTCTTTATCCTCCACAATATTTCTGGGATGTGTACCTTGCACCTGTACTCCTTACTGTTATTACCAGTAGTCTGTCTGTAGTGCCAGGGGCCTCGAAATTATTATCTGCGTGGTAACCTTGTGGAACCCAGTCCAAGGACCCTTCCAAGAAACTCACATTTAACTAAAGAACGAGAGATAGATGTTACAACTAGACATTACGCTTCCAACATACTCTCAGTCACCGAAACGGCCACCGCACTATCCGTTTCTGAAACAGCCTCACTATCTGCTACGCTCGAGGTATCCGCTCCGTCGGCCTCTTCAGCCGCCTCTGCTTGCCTGGCGCCTTCTGGACCAAGCAGCTTCTCCAGCTCAACCACACGTCCTTCCCATTGTTCAACCTCAGCGAGCTACATAGAAGTAAATTTCGTCGTCAACATGGGGGCGTAGGAGGGAAACGGAAACGGGAAGCGCACCTTCTTCTCGAGTAGTTGAATTCACGGTCAACGCTGAGACGTTCCTCCGCCGTTCCGAGGCGGGAGAGAGTCCACTTGCCTGTGCCCTCTCCGGCCAAGGTAAGGAGTTGAGGGTGGTATTTCATCAACGACGGTCTGTACCGATCAATTAGCAACGGGCTAGCCGATCCATAATCGAAAGAACGTACCGCAGAGAGATCGTGATGAGTGTGATTCCCAGACTCTTCGCCAGCCTCGTACATCCTTCCCTCGACATCGCTCGAGACAGCACTTGTGCATTCTGCGGAAATGAACATCAGCGCCACACATGCGTCATCACTACAAATGTACTCACCATCGAGGATAGCAAACTTGGGTCTCCTGTAAAAGACCCGAGCGAGGCCCAGCCGCTGCTTTTCACCTCCACTCAAAACATCCCTCCACTCTTTCCTCGTCGTAAACCCTCCTTCACGCTCCTTCAAATACCCAAGGAAAACGCTCTCCAAGATGACCTGCAGATCATCCTCAGACTTTCCAGACCTCAAAAAGTCGCTGTAGGTATCTGGGTAGATGATATTTTCAAGGAGAGAACCCGTGACCATGTACGACCGCTGAGGCCAAACGAACAAGGTTTGGCGAGGTCGGTTATTTTCCATCTCCACGGTGTTGGCTGGGCGGTAAATGCTGGCATCGGAGCCAAAGGCGGGCCAGAGACCTGCAAGGACGCGGGCAACGGCAGATTTGCCGACACCGTTGCTGCCAGTGATCATCAGATGTTCGCCGGGTTGGATGAGCAGGTTGAGGTTGGAGACGAGGTCGGATTCTGATGCATCGTCGCCTATGGTATGGTCAGCACTGCATCCGTGAATTCAGGCGCTTGAGAAGCATTTACCGGAAGGAACACGGACGCTGACGTTGGTCAGTTTGATACACTCGCGCTCGTCGCTGCCCTCTTTTCCTTCGATCTCGATAGAGTCTGGGAGAGGAGGGGTAGCTGGTGCAGGGTGGAGACAAGGGTGTACACCCGGGTCGTTAAGCCAGCAAGCTCAAGCAGATCTTTGTAAGCATACATGAGACGGCCACCTGCATCTGCGAGCGAGAGTAACAGGCTCGGTTGGAGATATAGGCTAAGATCGTACATAAGCTTGTGTGGGGTCAAGTTAGAGGACTAAGAGCTTACTTTCCGTACGTCCCGCAATGGCTTCGTCAACAACAGCCTTTGCGCGGGCAATTCCTGGCACTTTCGACTTCCGAGCGAACGCTTGACACGGGTGAAGAGAATGGAACGGCAATGAGGGCGTAGCCCGCAGACCGACCAGAGGTACTTAATCACATAGTCTTCTGTCCACTCGTACGCAAGGCGGATCTTGTAGATGGAGTGGACGTGCTTGATCAGCTGCATGTAGGCTTTGGTGAGGATATCTCGTTCTCGGTAGCCACCGTGTAAACCTAGACTTGAATCAGATAAACGACGGTGACTTGAACCAAGAGAACGCGTACGCAATCTCCTCGCTTTCACGACCAACACGACCCATTGCTCGACGATATTCACCCTCTAGCTTGGCTTCCACAGCAGCGAGACGGCCAAACGCTGGTGTCACGGCCACGGAGAAGGCGCACGGTAGCATAGTAGTTGACGAACAGCAGGACACTGCCACGGACACCCAGTGACCGTGATAGCTGTAGTTGAAGAGAAGGAGGTCAAGCGAAGGCTTGAGAACGTTCCCGCTAGGTGTGGATTAGATTGGAGAATATTTTCGACATGGCAAGGACTTACTAGATCCCCTGACAGTGCAGCAGCCCATGCCTCTACGTCTGCAGTGATATATTTGCTCGACAAACCGTCAGCCCAGCTGTGGGTTTCGAGTCGTCCTCTGACTGTTGCGAGGACACGCGGTAGTACCGTAGGTCTGGGTAGGAGGAGAGGTAGAGATCGTGTACGTAGCGCGTGAGTCTTGTCCGTAGAGAAAGTGAAAGTAGTGATTGAAGATGTCGGATCTACTTCGCGTTAGCATTGGGTGGATCAAGTGCTCCAGCCTCGCTCACCATAGAGTTGGTGTAGGTGCTCGGGATAGCGAGCAGGAACCATAGAGCGAGCCCTTTGAGGAACCCTCTCCCGTCTGCCCTAACGAGGTCCCGAACAATCCTTCCGTCCAGCCTGGCAACGAGGATGCTCAGGTAGGTTCGGAGGACGAGGAAGCTAGAGTGAACGACAATCAGAGCAACCTCCTTGCTCTTCCACAGCGGACTTGTACCCTCTCCCTTCCACCTGGATGGTGGCAAGACGATTCGGGTGAGGATGGATCCTAGCTGCTTGAGGAAAGCAGCATCAATATTCGGTTTGCTCTTGGTCTGCGCAGGTAATAGTGGAAAGTGCTTCTTGTCATTCTCCAGCTTCTCAAGAGGAGTTGGTCGCAGAGGAACCTGATGCAAGTTGAGCAGTGATATACCAGCTCGTTCAATGTCAGCTCACCTTGACAATCTTGCCCCGGTATGGAACCAACAGAACCTTCCTTTCTGGATGGCTTGGATCCTCTTCGTACACCTGCTGCAAGACCCGCAGAGTCTCCTCAGCATCCAGTTTCTTCTGCTTCTGCTTGCCCTTTCCTCGATAGAGAACTGTCTGGACTGCTCCCTTGCCGAGAGCACCGATTCTGGATCGGAGTAGGAGGATCACAAACAGTGCGAGCAGAACAGGCCTTTGCTTCGCTTGTGAGACTGTTGGAAGTCGCACTGGCTTTGAAAAGACGGCCATGGTGGCCTCGGGTGGTTGCTGGGCAAGCCAGCAGGAGGTATGAACCAGAAAGCTTGATGAAGGTTGTGTGCAGACATGTGAATACCCAACAACAACGATTTCGTCACATTGGCTTCCGGACCTTTTAGCACATCTCCGGCCGGCACGTACTTGGCTCTGATAGGCGCCCTGACCGCTTCGACGAGAAGCCCAACGAATCCTCCGTGGAAAAGGGAAGCACGCTACTTGAATTCGTTTAGGTTACAAGGAGACGTGTATTTAGATCGCTATCGGAAGCAAAGGTGTTGATACATAGACAATGATGAAAGATATCTAAACAACAAATGGGCAAGTAGAGACATTAGATGTACAGGCTGGCCTCGCCATCGATAAGTAGATGTGAGTGAAAGTAAAGTACAGTAGGCCTGGAAGAAAATATACGGCAACTATCGTGGCCGCATTAGATACAGATAAAGCAGATGTGGAGGCAAAAAAGGGGCCAGAGAAGGCAGGATATAATTAGGGGAAAGTGGAGGATCTGAGGAAATGAAGATTGCTGATAAACAGCGGCGAAACTGAAGTAATCCCAGATGGCCAGGTGAAAAAGGCCCTTGGAGCCGACACGGTGTAGGGAGAGGTGCGATGGCCAGGACTACAGCATCAAGTTACCCTTGACCAGTCCTTTACGCACGAGCATTTCCTCCACTGAGATGCGAAGTTAGCCGCTGTCTTTTCTTGGTCATTAGAGGTGAAAACGAAGGGGTACTTACAGCTGATCAGAATGAGTTTCGTTGACTCGGTGTCCTGGAAACCATAAGCGTTAGATACCGAACGCGACAAATCGGAAATGAAGGTGTGGGGGAACGATCCAAGTTGTGGCCGACTCGGCCAAACGAAATGAACAAAGACTGTAACTCACAGTGACGCTCGTCAGATGAACATAGAACGGCCGGGGGTGGTTATTTGAGTACTTCTTCATGAGATGGACTGCGCGCGGTTAGCTGAGCCCCCCATGAGTGGGATAGAGCACTTACGGAACTTCTTCCGGATGTCTAGGAGACGATCGTGAAAACGATGTCAGTTTTTGGTTGCTCTTCTTGAGGAAGGGAAGAAACCCACATTCAATAACGGCCTCGACCGTGTTCTCCCTCTCCGCACCATAACTGACAACGTACTCTCCAAACCTAACCCCGCTCTCAATCTTCTGCCGAAAGATATCGATCTTGTTCAGGAAGAGAATGAGGTCGGTATGCTTTAGTAGGGATTCGAGAGGAGCTTGACCCATAGATCGAATGAATCTTGCTGTGTAAAGGAAGAGGTGTGAGAAGGTGTGCGGCGCTGTACAAGAAGGGTAGGCGCCTACGAGTCGGTTGTATTTGCCATCCTCTGCCATGACCTGGTTGAAACAGCTGTCCAAAATCAGTACCCCGCGCGGCGTCATTGAAGAGTACTCGGTCTCGAAACGGCGCAAGAAGAGGAGCCGCGCTCATCAGTCCCCAGGAAAGGCGAAATACCGCTTCAGAGTCAGGGAGGACCAATGATGCAATGGAATAAGAAAGTCAATGGGTCAAGAAAACCCCGACAAAGCCCGAATGACCGAACGAGGGCAGTTGGAGACTGAAAGATGCGAGTGAAGGCCGAGATTCAAATATTGTGCAAAAGTGAATAGCACGAACCTAATGGGTGCGAGGAAGATGATGGCGTTCATATCATCGAAATACGGCGCCCATGCATCTGAGAGATAGTCATCGCGTCAGCAGGGTCGTCAAAGTGAATGGGGTGATCGTTGCTTCAACGGTTCAAGAGAACCGAGGCAAAGATAAAGAAGTCCAGAGCAATGGACACATGGGAGAAGGGCTTCATGGAAAGCAACCCACCTCTCTATTCGCCGTTGTAGAGAGCGGCGACCGATTGAGTCAGCGAACGTCCGAGATTTGGAGTAAGGGGCAGTATTGAATGGAGGGGAGAAGGGAGTCTGTCAGTAAATGGAGGCGACAGACCGAACGATCGTGTAAGATGCTGACTACCACTCACCTGTGACCGATGTCCACCAACGTCATATATTCTCCAATCCCCGCTGAAGTCTCCCGCTAGGCCAAACGGTGGTATCTCAACAGCAACTTCGGGTATTCCAGAAGGACCATGAGACGTACTTCCTCTAAGTTTGAACCGGTGTTCGGTTACACCTATGAGTGAAGTGGATTAGCGCACTGCAGTGGAGAAGAGGTCGAGACCAGGAGATAGCGGAAAGAGAGAAATGGAAAAGGGGAGGAAAGGGACATGAAGTGGGACTGATCAGTATTCATTCGGCCTCGTATTGTCCGTTTGAATTGGTTGATGTGGGAGTAAGAGATTTAACGACATGGCTGCGGTATACGGGTATGGGGTAATGGTTGGGAAAAGACACCAAGAGACAAAAAGCAAGCGCAAGGAAAGAGAAAAGAAAGGTCTCACCTAATGTCTTGAGGCGTGCCCTGAGAATGTCATCTGAAATGAACGTATCGTCAGTTAGGGGTCGGAAAAGGTGCAGAGAAAGAAGATAGAGCGGGAACAACAAAGGATCCGGGCAAGCCTATAAGGAATTGAAGCTTCCGGAAGGTCAAGATGATTCTAAAATCCTCGCGAGTGGGCGAGAGAGCTCGGGGAGAGGTGGACATAACGAGGGATGATGGACAGATTAGGTTTGCAGAAAAAAAAAGAGAGGGATCTCGAACGTAATAAGAACTTGTCGAAAAAGGAACATGCTGCAGCAGAAGGGCAGAAGAAACGTACCATCACTTGGGACATAACCTCGGGCCGTTACTCTTTCGAGCTGGTCCAGGAAACTGGGGGAAACGCGAGCAGGCGACGGAGAAGGGTTTGCATATCGTCGTCAGCACACGAGGGCGTAGCTTGACGAGCTCGTCAAGGAGGAGCGAATGGGAAACTCACAAGCCTGCCTCTTCCATTCTGAGCTTCTGGTTCGCTAAGACTTGATGCGTAGTGGGATCGTTCCAAAGCCTGATCATGTCCGTCGAGCACTCGCACAGGATGCGACTTGGATTGCTCGGGTCGCTCCAGACAGCTTCATCGTCATCGGGACCAGCATGGATACGCTCTCCATTCTCGTCTGCGCTTCCTCTATCTTCACCCTTTCCCCAACTACTCTTCCAATTCGCTTGCACCGCGATCTCCCTGACAAAAGACTTTGTCCGATCCAGCATTGTCGGCTCCCTCTCATCCGATCCCTCGGGTACGAGGCGCTTCCGAAGCGACTCCTCGAGTTGCAGAAGGGGGGCCAAGCGAGCCTTGACTTTGAGGAGATCGGCTGGGAGAGCGAACGGGCGAGAGGAAGGGTTGGCTGCCTGCTCGTGAGTAAAGGCATCCAATATCAGGTGGAAAGATTGGACAAGGTTGAGCTGGATCACACTCCGCCACGACGCTCGTTCGCGTTCAAAAGCCTGGGGATGGGTGAACAGAGACATCAGCAACATTCGCGAGCTACAATAGTGTTGTGCGCACCTTCGGCTCGTACATTAGCTGGAAATCTGCCAGAAAGAGACAATTAGTTCGTGAATACGGGAAACGGCATACACACGACTCGACTCACTCTTCAGCGTCGTCGATTTGCCTACACCCTAATTAGCGACAGGCATCATCATCAATAGTTGACCAACAACTCATACCTGATTCACTTTGTCCTAAAGGCAAACCCAACGTTAGCGACGGCCTGATGCCTGGCAGGAAACGAGACTCACCAAGCAATAATATCTTGATTGGCTTTGGACCCTTCCTGGCTGCTATTCTTTGCGCTTCAATCTCCTCGTCAATGGCATCGGACCTCTGCTTCGCTCTTCTCTCTTCTTGCAACCTTTCCGCTTTTGCCTCTTCAGTCTCGTTTGCGGGGGGCGTCATGGCGTGCGCCAAAGGATCACTTCCGCCTCCGAGGTTGAGACCTCCGACTATAGCGTCCATCCCGGGTGACATCCTCTTGCAGACCAATCGGCGCTTTGGAAATCCAAAAATACGAGGGCGGGCGAGGGAGTCAAGAAAGGCGAGAGAGGGAGGGATGAAGGGAGTGAGTGACAAAGATGACAAGGAGTCGCGGGGTAAACGGGATCCAAAAATGTTGTTTCGGCGTCCAAACGTCTTCCAAAGGGTATGTGAGTGAAAACAGAGGGCGAAAAGCAACCGGCGTTCTACAACAAGCCGAATATGTACTTATTCTGTAAAAGGGAGGACTCTGACGACTTTTTCCATCAAATGTTCCCAGCCCTTTATCACTGGCGACGGACTGTGTCCAGACTGGAAGCTTTCCCCAAAGGGCTTTGAGAACCTGCGTATATCGGTCACCAAAAGCCCGGACGATGGGGATGGTATACGGCTTCTCGAAACGCCAGGCGCTTCTGGCGCTTAACGACCGATGGCTATTTGTGTCGCGAAGGCAAGTCTTGCAGGTACAGAAGCTATCTCTGGCCAGCAGATTGCAAGCGGAGTTTCGGTGTGGATAGACGACGATGGGGGCAAGATGGAAGCAGCAAAGCCGAACGATTCGGGCGAAGGTTGACCACCCGCCAGAATTGGTTTTCTAGATTCTCACCTTTAGACAGGTGGCACGAGGGGGGTGCTGTCGTTTCCTTGTCAATCAAGAGACAAGCACCACCGCAACACGACTCATCATTTGTCTGCATCAAAAAAAAAGTAGTGTAGGAGAGCTGTTCCGCAACATCTTTGCAAATACCTTGTGGTTGTTGTCTGGCTGGCTTGAAAGAGTTTTTCAACTTTCAAAGGACAGCTTTGGCTCCTTGTGATAAGCAGTTTGTTGGACGGACCGGGAGCGAAAGGCTAAAGCTTAGAATGAAGGTGAGAAGAACCAATTAAAAATCGTTATCCGCGATGATTTGCTGATCACAAAATGACAGCGGCATGAAACGCAGCCGAAGCGGCAGGTGCCGGCTGACCTCCGACGATTTGCTGACAAGCGCCCGCCCTAAGGCTCAGAAGAGGGATTCAAACCGGACTCCACAGCAAAAGACTTCAGGTAAAAACAGGCAAAAAAGGGTTCCTCGGGGTTGAATGTACCATGAGCTGGTAGTTAAGCACTCCAGCTCGGAAGGTTTGTTCTATCAAGGAACCCTCAGTGCCTGCCTTTACAGCACGAAATCCTATGATATCAAGTGAAGAGAAATGATAAGCGTGAACTTCTGATTTTACTTACCTGGTTTCATACCCTCATATTCTAGAAGGAGTAATGAAAGCGCTTCTTTTTCGATGCGAATAGGAGAAACCTCGAGGAAACATGTGTAAATGGGAACTCAGACGAAGGTTAGCGCGTTGCTTGTAACGAACCCTTTGTAAGGTGCAGGGAGGAAAAGGGGATCGTCGTATCAAAGGAAACATCTAGGCGACTTCAAACGGTAGGCTAAACCCGACCCCACGGGTTCACAGCATATGGCTTAAACCCAAGGCCAGCTGCTGATATCGCATACGCTCAAGACTACAACATCGGAAGCTAAGGGTTTGGATGGCCGTTAATTCACACCACTTTGTGTACCCTAGGCTCTTGGCACTATCTCCCATATACACTTTTGAGTGTCCACCATGCTTGGCCTTTAGCCTGCATTACTACAGACTGAGGCTTATAAGATCCCGACCCATGGGCCCCGAGCGTCACCCAGCAGACAAAGACACGGGAACCCTTGCGTGTTAAACACGGCACAGGTAGAGACTTAGAAATCCTACTACAAACCTTCACAGCGAGATGATTTGTACGTCGGCCCTATGAGCCAACCTAGTTGCCGAAATCGTGAAACCGCAGCACACCGCCCTAGGAAGCCCTGTGCCCTCTGAGTAGACATGACCGGTTGCTGACAGTTTACCTGTAGCTTACCCACCCTTGGCTCAACCATGAAATGTATCTCAAAGCACAAACATACATACCTCCGATCCGTTGACCATGTGGCCTGACAGGTCACAGAGCTATTGAGTGCTGTGATCCGTCGAAGTCTGCAGATCGACAACCGAGGCACCAGGCTTTGTGAAGAATTAATCATCCTGTCGAACAGGCTCGAATGCTTACCGAAGACTGAGATTAAGAGAAGCAACAGCGTCTTCTTGGTGAAGAGCGTACTTAATTTGCCTGCCAATGCTCAATTACATTGGGAGAGAAGACTTGCAGGCCGACGATCCTGACGATTTCTCGCTGAATCGCTGTCCTTATCAAGCTGTATAACCCTACTTTACATGCCTATCAACACAAGCCGTCGCCACAGCGAATGGTCTCTTCCCCTTGTTAGGCTACGACTAGTGTCTATCTGGAAGTCTAATACGACTCGAGACAAGATCTGGAGCCAGCCGTACGCACCGGCGATCGTATGCAGTATGTATACACCTTCGACAGTGATTTGTCGCAGCACCAGGGCCGTATAAGGGCAAAGCGGTCGAATAACCGCCGAGCCATGCGCGCTTCTCGAGGACTGAGATGACGGCAAGGCGGACGATGCATAGGGGCTCAAAGGGCGCAGCTCAGTGTTTGAGCTTTGATCTGAGATGTGTTTGAGCCTGAGGGATGCGGTCACAGTTGCACAACAGAGGCCCACAACCCGCAGGGGGAGGTGGGGGTTTGTTCTCCGGACACATCGGGATATGCTTCCCTCCGTCCTTGGCGGGATGGACTGCTGCAAGTAGTAGTTGTAGTCGGTATTTGCCTATCGTCTTCTAATCTGAGGGGTGTTGCCGCAGGTTCAGATAAACGCCACAGATCTTGAGGGTGGCCCCACATTCCCCTGAAACCGCGTGTCGCCGCGGGGCAATACCGCAAAGCATTCATGCCCGCCTCATTGTAAAGGGAGGCAACAGATGACCTAAGAAAATAAAAGCATGACTGGTCATTTTAAGGATGGCATGACATAGTGCATGTTCGACCGGCCCTTGACCTGACAGATCGATAACGGAGGGCGGTCAGAGTCGACGATCGCTGACGATGGATGAGTTTACTACCAATTGCTTAGACAGTTCGACTCCATGATACCATTTTGTGTACTTGGGTGTCGTCGTAGTGAACTTCGATACACGCCGTGTCGGTCGGATGTCTAGGATAGTTGTCAAACTATTCATCGCTGGGCAATTGAGATTTCCAGGTCTCGGAGATGGGAGAAGATGTTCCGGTGAGGGGGCAATTCACCGAACGCAGCGTTCATCGATCCATGTCGGTGCAAAGATGTGCTTCTTTCTATCTTGTATACCACCGCCGAAACCATATCTGATATAACGAGCTATCGCCTCAATATAGCCTCTTGGTGGAGAGAGGGAATTATCGGCGAGTGATGCACTCGGAGGCACAGCCCAAGTAGGGTTGGCTTGGCGTACGGAGGCTATTTTGGATGTTCTGATCTCTCCCCGACAAGGACGAACGAAGTCTTCGGACGAAGCCTCATCAACACTCTTTAAAGAACGAAGCCTTTCTCCGGTTCCTCGTCACTTCACCCTCTCCCACCCAAAAACATTCGGTTGCTCGCTTTCCTCCACGTTTAAGCGCCCTCTATACACCATGGCCGCGACGACTACTGCCATCACCTGGGACTCTCTCCCCAACGAGCTCAAGCTCAACATTGTCGACAGGCTCGACACGCAGGATCTCGATTCTCTCTCAAAAGCAGATCAACGGACTTATCAGGTCTGCGTACCCGCGAAATTCAGAGTACGTATTCGCCAGGTGGCGTATTTAGAAGGAGGGCGTTACTGACCTCTTGGTTGGCAGGTCGTCAAACTGGCTACCTTCCAGGCCTTGGAATGCTTCCTCGACGCTGTGCCACGAAGCTACCTGTCACACATCGAAGAACTTGATCTCACTATGCAAGACGACGTCAACGCGCCCGCTGCACTCCTCCGTGCCCGAACTGAGGCTTTCATCAGTATTTTGGCCGCCACGCCACGCCTCGCAAGCCTCTCGTTGAAAATGAAGGGGTCGCTCGACAATTCCATTATTGCACCCTTTCCCCATTTGAAGAAGCTTCGAAAGATGACGATTGCCAACATCGGTGACGAGCGTACGGAACCCTTGTATGTGATAGCCCCTGCTCTACCAGATACGCCGACACTGACGGGAATTCCCACGTAGGAGCGAGCGGCTTGTCGTATCCATCGCTGCTTCTTTGAGTAGCCTCGAGGACCTGTCACTGGAGAATGTTTCGCGTTCCAAAATGCATGCAGCAGACCTGGAATGCAGTTTTCATATCCCCATCGTTCATGGTGATGAAGATGTTCCTGATCATCCATTGGTTGGGTCAGAACTGGCTCTGCCTTCCCTGTTGAGGATCCCCACTCTCAAGAAGCTCTGCTGCATCAGAGACTCACCTCGGGGATGAACGCTGGATTACCACTCCCGTGGCCTGTCGGCTTGAGGTCCTTGACCTGGGCAGCTATGTTCACGCCGACGAAGATTTCAACTCGACCTGCACCCAACGTATCATGTCTGCCGTTGGGCCCTCCGTGGACGAATTCTCACTCTCCACCGTTGTATCCAACAACGACCTCTTCGCCAAACCCACCGAGACCCCTCTCAGACGTCTTCGCAAACTTCACATCTCTCCCTTCTTCCCCGTCGACAGCGTGGCCGACACCGTCTCAAACCTTGCCGGCTCGCCTATCGAAACCCTATCCATCCAATGCTTCGAAGATGACGTCGTTGATGTCTGCGAGGCTCTCGAAGGTTTTCCTCTCGCTCAAGGTCTCCCGCGGTCCCCAATTCTTTGACAAGCTTCAACGAATCGACGTCACCGTGCTGCCAACCAAGGCTTGCCAGCCGATAATGACGACGACGAGGAGGAGCGGATCGCTGCAGCTAAACGTCTGCAGAGCTTCTGCCATGACTTGCAGTTAGCGAATAGGCTTGCTGGGATCATCGAGGAGAAGCCTGCTCCTTCAATGAGCAAGGTTACATCCTTCACCGATGCGAAGCGTGTCAAGCCCGCCCGGTCGATGACTATCTAGGCGCGAGGCGACCGTACTATCTTTCTTATCCTTGGGCATTTTTTGAGGGTCCTTCGTACATTTTTACTCTATCTTTATTCGCATTTTCTTTCTCTCACCACCCTTTTTGCAATGCTCAACATTGTCCTGCCTTTTGGCCGCTCATCCTAGCTTATTATTCTATTTTATAGACGTTTTCGGGTAATCAGTGTGTACGTTTAGGTCTAATGGGAAGCTTCGTCCAGTTCATTGAATTCAGCGTTCAATAAAGCTTGTGGCATGGGATATATCAGAAAACGTCGTCATCCTTCTCCCTCCGAGGCATTGTTTTGAATAGCCTCAATTCAAAGAGCCCATTGCATCTTCATTCAATCTCCAGTGGACACGGGGCTATGTATTCGCATCAGTTTGAGAGCATCCCGTTCTCTGCACGGCCTGCATCAAAAGATGCGCCTCCTCCCGTGCATCTCTTGCTGATGTGCTTCGATGTAAGTTACTAGTTCCACCAGAAGCAGCCTGATACAGTATCGAGCCTCTCGACGTATGCTCCAAGCCTGCAAGATCAAGCACCAAAGGAAGCCGGAGTATGAAATATCGACCAGAACAGCGCGGAGTTTGAATTTCACCTTGCTTCCTGCCATCGTCGCGTCGCGTCTCCTTCTTCCAGTCCTGGATGATTCGGGTCGAATGGTGCCTGCCAAGCTAACTGAATGTAAATGTGAGTCTGCTCCCACGTCCCGACTATGATGAGCACTTCACACCTTGGGAGGAAGCAATTCCGATGACCTTCAAGGCTTGCGTTGGTTCTGGTACTCTTCAACGAAGGAACCGCTCTAGCGTAGGTCAAGAACGGAAAGCTGATTTTATATTCGCAAACCGTTTCTGTCCGTGTACTTATTGCCTATTTCATAGGGCGTCAAGTCGCCCATCGGTGGCTAGGCAGGCGGACGAATTGGTATACCGGCTTCTGACCACACGGGCCCTACTAGGCTGAAGCGGACGTCTACCAGGCAAATGAGCCTGAAAATGTGTATGTTTTGGCTCCCATCGCTTCTTCTTTCCTACACATACCTTCGTGGCAATGAAACCCCGTTGATTTGCACCAAATCCAGTGCACAGCGCCTGTGTTCCGAGCTTGACCGTTCCTTTGGGAATATTTCACTCTCTTGATCCTTCCTCTCTGTTTGCATGAGCAATCCATTTCCATTTCAGTTTAAACATGCAGGGTCTCGCTGGTCGCTTCAGGTGCCAGTCCGACAGCCGGCAGCTGCCACCCCTATTCCTGACATGTTCTCTCAGGAACACGCAGATCGACAGCCATGCTCCACCAATGCCCTAATGATTCTCAAACCTGTCTTCGCCGCTCGGGCGTTAGCCCCGCATGCCATGCGAGACGAGCTCATATGAGCACTCCCTTCCCCACCTTTTGCATTTATCCGCAAATCATCCGTTTCTTCGTGTCTGATTTCACCAAAAGCCGTTCTGCCTGCAACATTGGTAGGCATAAGACGGCGCTAAAGAGCAGTCACTAACGAAATCGAAACACTTTTCGACTTTTCGACTGCTTCGGCACCCGAGGATCCACCGCGTCTTCCCAGAAACCTTACAATTTATGTTGTTTGCGGAGGAGCTCAAGGGCACCCAGCGCCGATTCATCCGCTCGTGAGGGCAGTGGAATCTCCTCAAGGGTCCCAGCCATCGTATGATGAGCGACAATTTCAAATGCGCTGGTCATTCCAGGGAATCTCGGCGGTTTTCTCGTCTTCATGCTTCTCTCAGCTTCCAAAAATACCCAAAAATGTGGTTATCCACGCGCTTCTATTCAACATCTGCGCTTAACTTGGCGCCAGGTCTCTCATCGTTTTCCCCACATCTCGCTCGCCGTGACTGTGGCTCTCACCACTCAATTCCCGCAGGAGTGGATATTTAACGAGACGGAGCATGACGGGGAAGGAGTGTGAAGGCATTCTTCCCTCCCCTTGCTCTCTTGTCGACCACTTCCCCACCACTTTCATTGAGACTCACAATGAAGTCTAGCGCCGCATTCGCTTTGGTCTTTGCACTGTCCGTGCAAGGCGTTGCCGGACAGCTTGCTGTCTTCTCCAAACTTGCGGGTGGAAGGTATATGGGAAGCGCAGTCGACAACATTGAAGTTCATCCCTTGACGGACGACAAGCAATACTCCAAGCAACTCGGTAACACCCTTGACTTCAGCCAGATCACTCCTGTATGTACCGCTCCCTCCTCTCTTCTGAAAATCACTGACGGATGCGGCTGACAGTCCAACTCTATGAAATGGGTTTGTATTCCACTGTCCCTACTCACCTTCTCACCCGCCCTGAACAGCGCTTTTCATCGAGCCCCAGCGCGGTGTCTTCAACTTCACCGGCGGTGACGAAATTGTCGCTTTTGCAAAGAAGCACGGTCAGCGAGTTCGAGGTGAGTGTGTCGAGCTTGTTTATTCGCCAGCTCAGAGGCTGACCGAGTGTTAGGACACACCTGTGCATGGCACAGCCAGCTCGCTCCTTGGGTCGCAGCGGGCAACTTCAGCGGCACAGAGCTGAACCAGATCCTCTGGGACCATTGCTATACCATGGTTCGTCACTACAAGGGCGATGTGTAAGTTCCTTCCATGTGTCTCAACCAATAGGTTTCTGAATATGCGATAGCTTCCACTGGGATGCCGTCAATGGCGAGTGCTTCTGTCTCTAGTTGCGCCATTCAGAGCTAATCAAATCCAAACTATAGAGGCTTTCAATGAAGACGGAACCCTGCGTCAGAGCTTGTGGTGGCAAGCAACCGGAGCAAAATTCCTCGACACTGCCTTCCTGTCAGCCCATGCTGCAGACCCAAAGGCAAAGCTCTATGTAAGAATATCCTAGTCACGATACTACTCTACTCCATTCTCATCGTCTACTCAGTACAACGACTACAACATTGAGGGAATCAATGCCAAGTCTGACGGTGTGGCCGCACTCGTCAAGGACTTTAAGAAACGCAAGATCCCTATCCACGGCGTTGGGCTCCAGGCCCACTTCACCCTCGGAGGAATCCCGTCCACCATACAGGAGAACATCCAGAGATTCTCTGATCTAGGCGTCGACGTTGCCATTACCGAGCTCGACATTCGCATGAACCTCCCAGTGACCCCTGAGAAGCTTGCTCAGCAAAAGAAGGAATACGCACAGGTTATCGCGGCCTGCAAGGCTGTCAAGCGGTGTGTTGGCGTCACCATTTGGGACTACACTGATAAGGTAAGGGCGATCGCTCTTCGGTTATAAACCTCGGAATATTGACACTCTGGCGCGTAGTACTCGTGGATCCCCAAGTACTTTGAAGGTCAAGGCGCTGCTCTGCCTTGGGACGAGGTCAGTCAATTTCCATTCTGTGGAAGAGGAAGGCAAATCTCAACTCGTACGCAGAACTACAACAAGAAGCCCGCGTACTACGGTATCCTTGATGGATGGCTTTCGAGAGCCAACTAGAACATGGTTATCTAGTGCAAGCAGACTTTTAGTACGCAGAGCAAAGACACCAATATAACAGCCCAGCCTTCGTGTTGTGACGGCTGCCGTCTGTGCAGCCCCCAGCGACTGTGGGACATGGCTTGCAAGACGAGTCCATAGTGGCATATAAATTTGAGTCCCTCAACTTTCAAGGATGCTCTCTGTTATTTGAACACTGATAAGTATCCCCCTCACCTCGGCCTTCTTGGCTGTGCCGGCGCTGTCCCTCTGTGTGCTTCCTTTTCCACGCTTCCTGATGAGATTCATTACTACCCTTCTATCTATTACTAATCTTCTCAATCCACCGCCAGAGTTGTGCCTTCTCTGCATCGCTCCCCTTGTTCCCTGCAAAGTCCACGCCTCATTCAGCTGCCACTGCCCACCACTACTGCTAGATGTCCCAGGGCTTACCCAACGAGCTTTGGAGCGCTGTGGGCGATAAGCTACGGGACACCTTCGACTGGATCACCATCCAAACAATGTCCCTCGTTTCTCCAGAGCTTCGGTACATTGGTCAAAAACTACTTTGTGAAAACCTTTCCATTACGCTAGTCACCAATGGTGGTGCTACGACAGCCGATCGCCTAGATGGCCTTGCGAAGACACCCCGTCTCATGTCTTATGTCCGCAGCTTTCGGCTTGCATTGACAGAGGCCCCGAGGGAAAACAGGGAGGCATGGCTCTCCAAGAATGGCGACGTTCTCATACAGGTCCTGAAGTTGCTTCCACTGGAGCAACTTGAGGCACTTTGTCTGGAGGATTGGCAAGATTTATACATGGGCAGCCCATGGGAAAGCCCCAAACTCAAAGCAGTCCGTACCCTTCTCGGGGAAACATTGCAATCGCTACAAGAGGCCCCTTCCATTTCCTCCCTCTCTACAACGCACCATGCTATCGAGAAATTTCATACATGCGGTCCACGTTTGAAATACTTGGTCGTTAACGGGACGCCTGTTCAGCATGCTGCATTGCTTGGCCTGCGCAACCAAACCCTCGCGCCTACCATTGTACTGGAAAGCCTCGAGAGCCACAGGAATACGTGCGAGGTCTCGCGTGACCTGGGGCAATCATTCTTTTCCTTCCATCAGTACTTGGTTCACCCTGGCAGCCCGTTTAGTCTCCGGTCTTTGAAGCGTCTAGTCTGGAACAACGAGGACCCTGGGTTCGGAGACTTGCGATTGGTAATGGAGAGTTGTACCAGCTCGTTACAGTACCTCGACCTTCGCATAGGTGAGGACATGGCAAACGACGTAACGGCTTCCGACTCATTTCATCTATCTTTCTTTGCACAGGCCCTTATTCACTCAATCACGACGCTGTTGCTGGACCCACAGCGCTTATCTGGGCCCAGGACCGACTGAAGCCTTGTGATTCAAGCCCACATTACGCTGGTGGGCCCGACCCTTTGTTGTGGCTCTACCATGAGCTATCCGGTCGCAAAGCGTATACTTGCAGCTTAGCTTCATTTCGATTATCCTTCATCTGGCCGAGCCTAGCGAGCATGATCGATTTATGGGGAAGTAATCAGCCGGCGCCTCCAATCGGCGAAGCACTGGGCAACTATATTCTGTATCCATCGCTTCAATCAGTCCAGGTCTCCTTGTCTTGCGAAGGATGGACTATGGAGGGAATGATCGGCGCGAGGGATATGGTTATCCAGAAGGAGCAGGAGATTCGCGAGGCCATGTCAGGGTTGAAGAGCCGAGGCATCCTCACGGTGCGTATAGCTGGCCAATCATGGAGCGGTTAACTGCTGCAGATGCGGCCAACGATGTTTCTTAGATTTTGAATTGCACCTTTGGTTTCACTAACAGATCCACGAAGATTCTTAGCACCCTGAGTATCCAAGTTTTCTGGTAAATCTCTTTCCTCCTAGGTCTGGAAACAGGAGATGTGCACGTGGTGGCAAGGTGACGACAACTTGTCAAAGCTTGTGTCCGTTGTCTTCTGCGATTCTAGACCCGCTAGGCATCTTTCTCAACTCGGCCTTCTTGTTCATGCAAGCATCATCGCTTGCGGACTTC
>JAHBOF010000344.1:0-28162 GCA_020736565.1 Coprinopsis sp. MPI-PUGE-AT-0042
TCACCCTTTTTCGCATGCAATTCACTGTGAAGAAGACCACAGGCCCGCGCCCTAATTCCACGAGGGCCCGATAGCCTGGGGGTTTCCGACTTACCCGAGGGCCGGGGCAGCAGTCGATGGGTGGCTTGACACCGAACGAATTTGGCCGTTTACTTGGTTTAACCAAGACCTCTTGTTAAAGGGTGCTGCGGGAAAGAGCGAATCCCAGAATCGACGAACGACATCTTCAGCATCTGCTGCCTGTAGGTGGAAAACGTGTAGTGAACTCGTGTGGGGAAGCATTGGAGATGGATGAAGAGATTCCAGCGCTTGTATGAACCTTCCTTTGCTCTCTCAGTCTGGCCAGCATTTCATCTGATAAAACCATGACCTTCAGGTTATTGACAATGGATCTGGGTTTTGCAAAGCAGGCCGTAAATCGCTCTGATTCTTGTTCTGAGCCTTTCAAGTCTGACCATGCCTCTTGCAGCTGCAGGTGATACTTCTATTATCGCCGAGTATATGTGAAGCATCGTGACCCTATAGTGCTTAGGTGATGATTCTCCTCGCGTGGTCTTCCCGTGAGCCTGCTCTGTCGTTTTGATTATTGCTTTGGCTGACGCCCGCGCAAGTACCATTGTCGGATGCCCCCGTCACGTCGGTAACATCGCCGGTACAACAAACGAGGACCGCTACGTTGGGTATGCTCCTCACTTAATAGCCCAAGCACGTCCAACTTCTTCTCTCGCAGTTACGAAGCCCAGTACAGACGGGGTATTCTGACCCTCAGATACCCCATCGAACACGGCATCATCACCAACTGGGACGATATGGAAAGGATCTGGCACTACGCCTACAACGAATTCCGATTTGCACCCGAGGAGCGCTCTGTCCTCCTCACCGAAACGCCTCTCAACCCCAGCGCGAACCGGGAAAAGATGACGCAGATCACGTTCGAGACGTTCAACGTGCCTGCGTTCTACGTCTCCATCCACGCCGTTTGCAGTCTGTATGCAAGTGGAAGGATGACCGGTCTGGTCGTGGACTCTGGAAAGGACGTGACAACCGTCGTTCCGGTTTACGAAGGGTTCAGCGTAGCGCATGCGGTCAGCCGGTTGGATGTCGGTGGGAGGGATTTGACTGACCTTTTGATGAAAATGTTGCACCAGAGAGGTTATCCGTTTGCAATGAACACCGTAAGGGAGGTCGTGGAGGACATTAAACGTAGCATTTGCTACGTTGCGCTGGATTTTGAGGAAGAGCTCCAGCAGGCGGTTCAGTCGCCGACTTTGGGGAAGGCCTACGAGCTTCCAGACGGGCAGGTTATCACAATCGGCAATGAAAGGTATGGATCTGATAACCTGTTCTGTCTGACACGCGAGCTGATGATGATATCATAGGTTTCGCGCTCCTGAAGCCCTCTTTAACATAAATATGCTTGGCCTAGATTTACCCGCTATCCACAAAATGGCCTGCAACGCCATCTCCAAGTGTGACAGGGATATTCGTACCGAGCTCTACATGAACGTTCTTCTTGCCGGTGGAGGAACAGTGCTGTACGGCTTTGCCGATCGCATGCAGAAGGAGCTGCTCCAGCTGGTGCCTGCCAACACAAGGGTCAGCACTTTCCTTTATTGTCCGAGCTTTCGCTGATGAACCAATTTCCACACATTCAGGTTCAGGTCGTTGCGCCTCCTGAGCGCAACAACACTGCCTGGATCGGGGCTTCCATTCTTGCCTCTCTTAGCACGTTCAAGAGGCTCTGCATCTCCAAGCAAGAGTACGATGAAACCGGTCCAGGCATTGTTCACCACAGTAAGTGCCGTTATGCGCGCGTCACCTTCGCCCCCAATTTAACCATGAACTTCGTCTAGAATGTTTTTAGGTCGTAATCGCGTTCACATCCTGGTTGAACCCACTCGGTCCTCCTTGGGTCTTGTCATAGAACTGCCCCTATGTCGATAAAAACCAACGTCCATTCATCATTGTCCTTAACAAGTTCTTAATGCGCCAGCTGGTCGCCTTACGCTAAGTGACTGGGCTAAAGTGACCTTAAGCTGACTTCTGTGATAAAAAGAGAGAGTCCCGTTATCGCGCCCAGAGCCTCAGTCGTGTTCGCACCGTTGGAGAAACCGTTGTGCGTGTTCAACATATGTTAACCCGCCTCCTCTCACACTGAAGGTATATCTGTTGTACCGTGTTAGTTCCCTTGCTTCTTCAGGCACCGTCTTTCTCCGATGCTGGGTGAACTCTTGTCCGTGAAGAGCTTCGTTTTCCATTCTTCCCTTCTTTGCTTCTCTCCAATTCCGACAGTGCCCTGTAAGATAAAAAGCCTCGTTAAGGTTGATCTCTCCTGCCACACCCGCCCTTCAGCCATGGTGCGCCTTCGGTCCTTGTCGGGTCCACCAGCAGGAGAGTGGATCGCTTCGCTCCCCCTTGAAATTGTGTACCATGTGATAGACCAACTCGACCCCTTTCTCGACCTGGAAGCAATCAAGTCGCTCAGCCTAACATGTCGCGAGCTCAAGTCATACTGCCGACCCATGGTCTTCGACACCATTGACGTAGGGCCTAACGGAGTTTTTAATTCAAGTCCACCACCAGCTGAGAAGCAAGCCAATGCTTCCGAATCTCTTCAACGTCTTTCCCTCCTGCTGAAAGACGCCCCCGATATCGCCGACTTTATTATGGAGATCAATTTCTTTTGGATCCCGGTCCAAGGAATTTATGCACCAGGAGACAATGCCCGCTGCCGGGAGGCAGAGGCACTCTTTTCCTTTGTGGTAGACCGCCCTTTCCCAGCTGTCAAAACGGTTACTATCAGTACCCAAGCCATCTCATTCAAAGACCTCTCTCCAGGCGTTCAACACTCCTTGATGATCGTTACATCAACTCCCAAGCTAAGCAGACTATGTGTTGGTATGAGTTCTTTCCCCAACACCCTCCTGGAGCAAGGCCGTCATGTGCGCAATGTGGCAACCTGCGGGGATATCTACTCTGACCCCCGACAGCCTCAACTTCCCTTTGCCATCGACCCCTCCGTTACTACTCCTCATTCCCTACACATGGCCCACGTTTCTGGGGAATCCTTGCAGATCCTTGCCATGGAACACCCCCTGAGGTTCAACACAAGTCTCGTCCGTGACCTTGCCCTCGAGAAAACCATAATTTACTCGGCAGGCCACGATGCCATCATTCGCAACTCAGCACCCAGCCTCGTCACCCTTGTTCTCAGAATGAGAGATTGGGAAGAATCTCGTCAGTCTCTCCTCCCGCTATGTCTCTTCCAGTGTACTGATACGGGGTGATGCGTAGTCTTCCTTCCGTTTGAAGAGCTATCGAACTTGGAGGACCTCGAACTGAAAGTGACGACGGACTGTGGCGAAAGCGTGTGCTGTTGTGGCTGGAAGCGTCGACAGCGGGGGTTTCGACACACGAGTCGGTCTCTCGAACTAACGGTTTAACACGATAGGATTCAAGAGGAACTAAGGAAAGAGGGTACAACGAGTATCGGTACTGATATGGGTTTTGTTTGTATAGGCTTCCGAAACAAATAAAGTAAAAGGTGTGGAAAAGAGAGGAAATAATCAACGAGATCAGGCGAAGACACAGAATCGCTACATACGCCCTCCTGCTATCCTTCGAGGATAGCATAAGGGTACTAAAGTAAGAAGGAACTACCATAGTAACATAGACAGCCATATGCTAAGGTCCATCGGTGACGTGAGTCAAAAAGGGAATTCGGCGAAGTTAAAAGGTGATCAAAACGGTCAAATGAAGGTGGAATGTCAAGGGATAGGTAGATCGCGAAGTTGAGGGGGTTAGAGCCAATGAGGGAGTTAGGCGGCGGCGTCGATACCATCAGCGACAGCCATGTTGACGTCGGCGGCGGCGGTATCCTCCTGGACAGCTGGGCTTGAGTCATCGACGGGAGGGAGGAATTCATCGTGCTCGACGAAAGGGGAAGGAGCACGTGAGGTGGTATGGTCTTCAGCCTCAGCATCCTTCTTGGGTTTCTTCTTTCGTGACTTCTTGGTGGACTTCTTCTTCTCGGTGATAATAATGACATCATCTTCTTCTTCTTCGGCAGTGGCGGAAACGGCGAGAGCGCGCGCGTTATCGAGATCGGCCTTGAGCGCCTTGAGTTGAGCCTTGAGGTCGTGAGTCTCTTCGGCTCCCTTCCAGGCGGCATTGAGGGCTATGGCCTTGCGGACAGGGTTGTTGTCGATGGTGTCTGGGGCGACGGAGAAGCCGACATGGTTTTGTTGGATGCCGAAATGCTTCCAGTTTAGAGCCTTGCCGCGTTTGGGGCCAATTCGGTTGGTGGAGGGATTAAAGGCTGTGAAGTCGCACTGGCCCTTGGATCCGGAGTTCCAAGCAAGGTAAAGAAGAGGGTAGGTGGCATCGAAGTGGGGTGGAGTACGATTGTCGCGAAGAACAGAATTGATGCTGATACAGTTGGCGACAGTACCAGCTGACATGATGTGCACAACTTCGGTTCGCGGGTCGGTGACGAGGAAGTTCTTGCCTTCGAATCGGCGAACGAAAGGGTGAATACCGAAGGATCCATGGAGCTCGTAACCTTCGCGAAGCTTCTTCTTTTTGTGCGCCCAGGAAGAGGGCTTGTTGGGACGCTTCTTGGAAGGGTGATCCATGTTTACCATGGGTGAGAAGTGATCGGCGACGGTGACGAGAGGTTGATGGCGGTGGCTGTGGATGGGTCCTGGTGGGCGCGATGGTCGAGCTTCAAAAACGAAAGAGATAACGAAAACAAATGAAAGGATGGGGGATTTGGGAGTGTCCAAGGCAAAAGGTATAAGTAGGGAAAAGAGCAGAATTAAGGAGAGAAATCGGATCAAAATAGCGAATAAACGGAGAAATAAGTCCATGTCCATGTGGTGAAAGAGACTAATAGGCGAGAAGTGAGATAGTCAGGACAGCTGAGCCTCTGGATGGTTAGCCGGGAGGGTACCGGTACCACCAGGCAGTGCCTGAATCGTGTCCACTCCCATCAACTCCAGGTAAGCCTGCAAGCATGGGAGTTGGGCGAGGTCCCCATAAGGGAGCCAAGTCACATCCCCAGAGCCCCATTTTACCTCAAAAAGGGCATCCTCACGCGATCGAACGTGCGATAAGACCCTATCAATGGACCACTCGGGTTCAGCGGTATCAGGAGGTGCGATCTGGCCGTCGGAGCGACCAGGAAAGAGTCTGTCGTCGTTGGGGAGATGTTCCCGAAGCAGGGAAGCATGGAAAACGTCGTGCACTCCACGCTGCTTCAAGTTAGCGGGAAGCGCGATGCGAAACGATTGGTTCCCGAAGTCCTTGACTATGGGGAACGGTCCCATGTATCACGGAATGAGTTTGCGCGCTAGACCTTTTGGGAAGGTGATGTTCTTTGTGGAAAGGTAAACAAGGTCGCCCTCAACGAAGGGAGCTAAGCGTCGCCCTCCATTCGCGTCGGCGACCTGCTTGACTCGTGCTGCAATCAGTGAATCATGAGCGCTTAAGAGCGCGACCTTCCTCTGGAGCAGGAAGTTGCGAACTGCAGGGAACTCTGCAGGTGGTGCGGAGTTCCAGATCATCGCCTTAGGCATGCGGCCATTGTTCAGGAAGAACGGCGCGAAGCCAGTCGAGCTAGAGCGAGCTGAGTTGATCGCAAACTCGATCATGGGCAGCTTGAGCACCCAGTCAGTTTGTTTTTCATTGACCAGCTCTCGAATCATTTGTACAAGCGTTCTGTTGGCTCGCTCCGTGGCGCCGTCCGTCTCGGGGTGGTAGGCACTCGACATGCGAAGTTCTGGACCAATAAGCTCGTTCAGGCGCTGCCAAAACGTGCTAGTGAACAAGACATCGCGATCTGAGACGATTTTGCGAGGGAGACCGTGATGCTTGTAGACAGCTTCGAACAGGAGCTCTGCAGTCTGCTTCGCGGTGTAGTTAATCCTGCTAGGCACCAGATGTACCATAGAGGTCAAGTGCTCGATGACGACAGTGATGCTATCGAAGGAACCATCGCGGTTCTTCGACGTAGGCAAAGGGCCGACGAAGTCGATGCCAATTGACTCCCAGGGGTACGAGGGAATGGGAAGAGGATTCAGAAGACCGAAAGGTCTCTGATTATCCGGTTTGTTGCGTCGGCAGGTCATGCACGTCTTGCAGAACGCGTCAATGTCACTGGCCATACCCTTCCAGAACACGTGGTCCCGGAGGTAGTCCAGAGTTTTGGACGAGCCAAGGTGGGCGAGTAAAGAGTGAGCCTCGGAGATGACGATCTCTCGAGCGCTCCTAGATCCAATGAGACCCTTGGGGATACACAGGCGAGTTCTCCCCTTGTCCTTGAGATACAGGAGACCCTCTTCCAGCTGGAAGTTGCGGTGCTCATCTGGTTTCTCTGTGACCGTTCTGAATACCGCATCGCTGGTGTAGAGAGCCTTCATAGACTCCAAAAACGATTTGCCAGCCTCACCGAGGCTTTTGTCGCCATCCACAACGTCCAAGAGCGAAGGAAGTGGGTGGAAATTGTCAGAGACAGTTGGAGGGACAGAAGACGAAGGTTGAGCCTGGTTCGAACTCGATGCCTCGGCGGAAGGTTCGTTTACGTCTTCCGTGTGCTTCGGCCTTCGAATTCGAATGAAAAGTCGTTCAGGTGAGTCATTGACTTCTTTGTCCTGACTCTCGCCCTCCCTTCGTTCTCTAGGGCCTTTGAGAACGAAGTGACCAGCCATTCGGGACGCGAACTCAGCGCCAGTCTCGGGACGACCGGTTTCAGCAGGAGCGACAGCCTTTCCTTTTGCTCTCTTCGCGCTCGGCGAGATAGCGAGAGCTTCGAGGCCAGTGAAGACAGGAGCAGGGCCTTTGACAGACACAGGTGAGTCCTCGTCGATAACATCGTGATAGGTGTACTCAGATCGAGCCCGGACCGTACCAGGCGAGTCGTTGGAGTACATACGTGACAACGCGTCTGCGAATTTATTAGACTCGCCCTCCACGTACAAGACGTCGAAGTCGAATACTCCGATCTTCTCCATCCAACGAGCGCGACGACCAACGAGGTCTTCCTGAGGTGTGGGCTTCAGCAGGTGAGTCAGACCCTTATGGTCTGTAACCCAAGTGAACTTAGCGCCCTGTAGGACATCTCGATGCCTCAGCATCGTCTCAACGCCTGCCAGCATCTCGATCTCGTGCACAGGATAGTTGCACTGGGCGGGGTTCAGCTTCGCCGAATAGAAGGCAGCGACCTTAGCCGTCTTCCAGTCCTCGCCTTGCGAAATCGCGCCGGCTACACCTGTCTTGCACCCATCGGTGATCACCCAGATCGGTGGCGCACCAGGGCCGTAGTCCAGGGGAACTCGACGATGCTCCCTAGCCTCGTGAGTGAGGCGCTTAACCTCCTCAAAGGCGCGTTGTTCCTCGTGAGTCCAACGAAAGGGAACGGTATCGCCGGTAATAGCGCTGAGGACCCCCATAGGTATCCTCACGCCAGGAATGTCATCGGCGAGGTATCCTACGGATCCAAGAAAACCGCGAAGAAGATCGCGATTTGTTGGCGTCTTCCACTTCAGAACCGAGTCCACCTTGTGAGGATCCATTCGGATCCCTTCATCGTCGACGACATGACCCAAGATCTCAAGCTCATCAGCAAGAAACCGAAGCTTCCCCTTGCTAAGGTAAAGCTCTTCGCGCTTCAAGATGTCAAGCACGATCTTGACATGCTCAACATGGTCTGACAGTGAATCGGAGTAGATGATAATATCGTCCAGATACACGTCGAGGAAGACACCAATATGCGAAGAAACAAATGGTTCATTAGGGTCTGGTAGGTGGCAGGAGCGTTGCAATCGCCCTGCTGGATGACATGACACACCATGTTGCCATCTGGGGTGGTCACTGCAGTGCGGGGGACGTGCTCAGGGATCACCCTGATCTGCTCATAAGCCGCTTTTAGATCCAGTACGCTTCGGTAGCGATGACGGGCAACGCGACGAAGGATACCGTCAATGTCAGGCAGAGGAGAGGAGAGCTTGTGAGTGTTCTTGTTGCGCTCTCGCAGATCAAAGACCGTCCTCAACTCAACCTTCTCCTTCTTAGGCTTCGGGATGAGCAGCATAGGCACGGTATTGCCGGCTGTAGTCATCTCCCATCGGCCAGACTTCAGGTACGCCTGTCGCTTCTCTGCCCATTGCTCACGAAAGACATCAGGGCAACGCGAAGGTCGCCAAGGGTAGACCTTGGATTCATCGATGAGAGGGATCTCGTGGTTGATGACACGAAGCGGAGGTAAGCCTGTCTCCTCAACGTCTTTGCAGAGCGGTTCGGCTAATGACTCGAGCAGAGAACGTGCTTGGGAGATCTCGTTGTTCTCGGGCTCGAGGTTGCTCACTCGGAGCGGACGAGTCTCGAGATCCTTGGGGATTGGCAGAGGATCGTCACTGCCAATCACCACCCGAGTCGGATTCAGTCCAACGCACACTTGGTGCTGGTACAGAAACGGCGTCCCCAAGATCATCGAGTAGTTCTGCACATTGATCACATAGAAGTACTTCTCACATCTGATCCCTTGGTACTCGAAGCTAACCTTGACCTTAGAATTGATCTTCGAACGCGATCCTTGCACAGCAAGCTGCAGAGGGATCGGGTTCTCCAAGGTTTCGCATTTGAGCTTCAGCTGGTCAACCAGCGACGAAGAGATGAAGTCGCCGAGGCTTCCAGAGTCTATCAGAGCTCTGGAAGGTTCGCCATTGATCTTACAGACCACAACTACAGGCTTCGGGATCTGAGGATCGCGAAGCAGTGCAGCGTTTCGCTGGACAGCAGGGTATGTGTTCTGAGGCACTTGAATGCCGAAGACTTCGACAACGTCGTCTAGGTACTGCAGAACAATCGGCGTCTCATTAGCGCGTCGATTCCTCTCACGAAGCTCCCTGTTTCGACGAAGTTCAGCTCTCATATGTGCATTGCATCGGTCCCAAGCCCGAGGGTTGCTGGCAACCTGCCCATAGGCCTCGGCGGGTGATCGCTCGCGATGAAACAGGCTGGAAGGGCCGGTAAAGGTGAGATCTTCAACCATCATGCTTCTCAACCTCCACTGCTCGACCTCTAGATTATACCAGGTGTACAGATCGAACCCAGGCGACTCGAGCTCATCTAGAGGCAGAGAGAGCACGCGCCCGCGAAGCTTGTCCATCACCAGCAGGTGGTGGATGGAAACTGGATCGCGTTGTACAACGAACCGCCGAATTGGGTAAGGCGGTTGTTGTTCAATGTCACCGTCAAAGGGCTGACCATGGAAGAGCACTCGCTCTATGTCCTTCTCCAGAAACCGATTCATCATGGTCCACTCGGGGGGATGCAATGCCTGCCAGTTGACAAGCACACCTTCGATGTCCAGAACATCAGGATCCATCGCACAGGTGTGGGCATACCACAGACCGAGATTGAAAGATGGGTTCCTCAGCTCGTTTGCTGGGACCAGCGACGTCTCAAAGCGCAGGTGATCGAAGATCTGGTAAGTGCACCCATCTCCATCATGTACTGGGAACACCTCGAAGCGCTCAGCAATAGGAACATGTCGAGTAACTGGATCATTTGGGTAAGGAGCACCTCGTGCCAACACCCATCGAGCTACATTGCCCAGAGGGTTGGCAAGAGGCTCCGTGTAGTCACTGACCCTTCTCAGGTCGTCTGAGGGCATAGGATCGTCAGGTCCATCGATCGGGGTGGACTCATCCGGCGCATCATCTGTTGAGGACTCGCTGCTATCCGAATCCGAATCCGATGATGAATTGCTGACCGATTGGAGACCAGGCATGCCTGGCTCGTCGCTGTGAGTGCTGTCACTCGGCAGACTTGTTGCAGACGAAGGAGATCGACGACTGCTGCTGCTGTCGTCGTCCTCATCTCCACTGTCATCTTCTGAGGGTTCGTCGTCCTCATCAGAGTCTTCAGCGCGTTCGTCAGGGGCGAACCACCCGTCAATCGGATGTGAGTCCTTGTCGAGACCTCTCAACCCGTTCACAACCAGCTGATACCACCGAACCAGGTTGAAACAAGGGTTTCGAAGGTGAGCACCGTCAATGACAGTGTAGACACCCCGATCTTCATCATAGATCGCAAAGGTGTCATTGTCGGTGCTCAGAGGACGTACATCGAACCGGGATTCGGTGTCCGTCTGACGATGGAAGCTAGGATAGTGACTGGGGATACCATCGCGTAATAGGAATGAGACAATAGAGCACATTGAATCCCCCATAGGCATGGCATATGGCCCAATCACCGTCGGATCTCTAAGAGTCAATGCTCTCATGCGGGCGTAGTACCGAGCAACCTTGAAAGTGGGGTGCCTCAATCGCTCAGCTTCAACCACCACGGCAGTCTCCAGGTACCTGTCCCAGATTGCATAGTTGCTGTCATTGATTCGATGCACAGCGAACCGGCTCGTCACACCATTGGCACGGATGATAGGCGCAGGGTCTCCAGGGTACGGCTGACTGATGTTCAGCACGTATTCAGCAGTCATGGCGTAGGTGTCACCAATATGATTGCGTGGAGGCATCTGGGGATCATACAACATCCAGTCTGGGTCGAACCGGTCTGCTCTGATTGGGTGACTAGTGCGAACTGAATCCCGAATTCGAGTTTCCCAACCAGATGGACCAAAGTGCATAGATGCAACAGGGAGATCTTCGAGGATCTCGTCATCCTCATCCGCATATCCCATCTCCAAGTTGAACATGGCCATTCCAGGTGGCTTGCCAGGTGTATTGGAGCGAACGACATTGTTCCGAGGGCAGTTGCGATACATGTGGCCAAAGCCATGGCACTTGAAGCACTGACCCTTCTCCTTGTGAGCCTGGACCTCGGCGTCGGTCAAGCTAAAGCCAGACGGTCTGCTCGATGACGCATTGTTCGAGCCCGATTGCCCATTGCCACGGTAAGTCTGGTTGTTAGAGCCTGACGGAGCCTGACTCTGACCACGACCATTCCCGTTTGAACTGGATCCCTGAGATCTCGAACCATTACCATTGCCAGATCCAGAGGCCTGGTTCGAGTTTCCGCGATAGCCGTTACCGCTTTGGGAATTGGAGTTCCCATTTCGGTCGCGACTCTGAGTCTGTGATCCGCCGTTCGAACGAGAGTTGTTCGAAGTCTGGTGGCTAGAGCCAATTGGCTGATCCCTTCGGTAATTCGAATGGTTCTGCTTCATCCGGTCAACGACCTTGATAGACTGCTCAGCTCCCTCGGCTGCACGAAGGATTTCATCCCAGGTGTTGAGGGCAGGATGGAGGTCCCTGGACCAGAGCTGGGACTCGATGCGAGGGTCAAGGCCATTCCAGAGGCGATGAACTCGATCGCGTTCATCAACGATGCCAACCGTGTTCATCTTGGTCTCCATCTCATGAGCATAAGCAGTCACCGTTTGGGTCTTCTGCACAAAGCCGTCAATCTCCCTTCGCAAATTAGCGATGAAGTTCTTGTCAAAGCAATGGTTGAACAAGGAGTCCATGAAATCAGAGTACTCCCATGCACTAGGATTGGCAGCGGCACGCTGCAGGTAGAAATCGTGCGCCTTCTTATCCAAGTATGGGGCAATGACCTCAACCTGTTCCGAAGGGTGAACTCGTCCACGTTTCAAGTAGGTGTTCGCCTCAGTACGGAATCTCTGGTACTTGCCAAGGTCAGCAGACCCATCATACGTCTTAGGTGCGGTGGGAGCAATGAGAGGTTTCCCTCGACCATACGGAGCAGGTTCATAGTAGTCATCATTAAACATGTAGTGATGACGGTCAGGTTCACCTCGCGTCCTTTCAACATAGTAATCATACGGACGATGACGAGGGGATCGCGAGGGAGGAGGAGTTCGGCGACGAGGCAATGGCTCTCGGAAACGACCACGACCACGACCATCGAAAGGGTCGGGTCGAGGATTGTAACCGTCGTCGCCATCATCATCACCACCCGGAGGTCCACCAGGTGCAGGCGCCTGACGAGGAGGAGCTCGTGGGGGAGGCATGTCACGCCGGTCTCTATCATCATAGTCATCATACCGATGACGACGAGGAGGTTCTTCACGGCGGAAAGGCGAAGGGTCCCGACGTCCAAAGCTGGTGAATCCCTGGTCCCTAGCAAGATGGCTGGGTTCCAGGCTAGCACGCTCCCGTTGACGCAGATGGGCAAGAACACTGCCAGGTGGCATCTGGTCAATGGGTTGGGCTAGGCCAGGACGAGGAGTGGAGACTTGAATTCCACCAATGGGAACTCGAGGGGTACCAGACCGAAGGCGATCCTCATGGCGGCTAGGGCCAGATTGAGGAGGCGCCTCAGGAGCACGGTGAGGGGCAGCTCGAAAGCCATCCAACAGCGCATGCTGGACCTCGGGATCCATCTCGTCCTCGGGGAGGCGAGCATCACCCCAGTTGGAGGGGTCAGGTCCCTTGCCCTTATCGGGTTTCGGACGGTGGTCAGACATCTCAGAATCAGACGTATCAGAGGGACGAGGGGTCCTAACCCGCTCGTATCGTCGAGCGATGGTCTCACGTTGGCCTTGGGTGAGGCCTTCCTCGGCCCTAGCCATGATCTCATCGCGTGGTTCAATAATAGGCAGCATCGCGTACCTATTGGTATTCTCAAATCGGACAGCACGGTCCTGACGACCCAAGTCCTGAATAGGACTCGGGGTCCTTCGACGTTGAGGGACAAAGTCCCAACCACTGTCATCATTACGAACGTTTACTACAGGTAGTACATGTCCAGATGGGGGACGAACGTCCAGAGAACGTTCGCGCCCATACTCGTCCGCCAGAATCCGAGGATCGGGCAAAGTAGGGCCTCGACGACTAGCGTCGAGGTCAGCAGCACGAGGGACGTCATCCCTCGATGAGCTGAGATCAGACATTGGCGACGGTGGCTGAGGAACAGCCTCCGAAGCCGTAGGGTCCGAACCCTCAGTATTGGAGACGGCCACTGCTGCGTCTGGCACATCACCGTCGTTGCCGACAGGTGCTGCAGGTGCATACGGGGGCGGAGCAAGAGGAGTGTTCGCGAGGGGGATGGGCCCAGCGAGTGTCGCAGCTCGGCGACGGGTTCGGTGGGCGACAGGGGAATCCATGGTCGTAAGGTTCTAGTTGCGCAACTTTTAGAGGGGGCCCGGGCTTCAAAGGGTATCGTCGAGTAGGATCGGCGGTTGATCAGGCCGTCGTCGTCCTAGTCGAGGTCGGAAGAGAAAAGAGAGAGAAGGAAAGAGAAAAAGAGAAGAGAAAACTGTTTTGTCGAGTTTTTTGTCGATTCGGGTTGTTTCGGAAGGTGTCGGAAGATAGTTGAAAGTCGATAGTCGATGTGTTGTTCGTTAAAAAATATGTGGCGAAAGCGTGTGCTGTTGTGGCTGGAAGCGTCGACAGCGGGGGTTTCGACACACGAGTCGGTCTCTCGAACTAACGGTTTAACACGATAGGATTCAAGAGGAACTAAGGAAAGAGGGTACAACGAGTATCGGTACTGATATGGGTTTTGTTTGTATAGGCTTCCGAAACAAATAAAGTAAAAGGTGTGGAAAAGAGAGGAAATAATCAACGAGATCAGGCGAAGACACAGAATCGCTACACGGACAGACCAATCAAATTCCATCAGGCATTGAATTGGCTCAACACTTCGGTTGCGAGACGTTCAAGCCGCCCAAATGCAGCGGGATCGCTTACAATTCGTATTCTGCTGTCGATGCGCTTTATTCCGGGCTACAACATTACGAAGGTGGATGTGGAGGACTGGGCAATCATTATAAAGGCGCACAAAAGAATGTGGTCTGCAGCTGTTGAACATAAACATACGTGGCCAGATTTGGAGGGCCTTGAAATCCGTGGGGGATCTGAGGTGGTGCTGGGTGAAGAAGTAGGGATCTATCTACTTGGCGTTTGGAGCCCTAGAAGTAACGAAGGGGATGCGCATGGACAAACGTGATATCTGGAAACTATGTTGTACCTTAGGTCTTTAGGTCTGACCGTCTGTCTACCACATCATTTAACATGAATTTTCAATATGAATGAAATGAAGGTTGTACGTCTTAGATCAGTATTCAACTTTTAGGAGATATTGAGTTTCATCGAATAGCTTTCCCCACCTCCCTCCATTCAACACCCTCAATTCCTGCCATTCTTTGCTGTCCTGCCCAAATACTCGCTGGAGAGTAACCAAGTACGACGCCACGACCAAATACGCGAATGAGATCGTATCTCCAAGGACCCATGGGCCCTTGTCGTCTGTAGGGGCATAGTACTTCCTTTCGACCTCGTTCCATCCCTCTCTAAAATCGTCCCATATCTTCCCTTCTTCCTCTGCGGATTTGACTTGAACCTCCTCCAAAGAGTTGGCATCAAAGAATTGCATAGCTCGTTTCTTGGAGAAATACTCCTTGCTTGCCGGGTTGAGGATGGTTTCCCCACGAGGGAAGAAGATGCGAGCAAATGGCAGGAATACCAGCTTTCGGAAAGTCAGCGGAAAGTCCCTTTGAAACTCCTCCGCCTCCTTCCCCTCTGGTATGACTCTCTTGGTCTCGGGGTAAGTCGCATCGAGGTACTTCGCAATCTCGAAGGAGTCAGAGACCGCGGTTGGGGCATCTCCCAAGCCCTTGTGGTCGTCGATGATAGCAGGTAGGGAGTAATAAGGACTGCCATCCTTCCAGGACCCTGTTGCACCAATACCCTTCTCTTTGCAGACAGCAGCGACGTCTGGAAACTCCACCCATTCCGTCCGGTGCTCAAGCCCTTTGTACGCCAGGCAGAATCGCGTCTTCAATGTGTTGGAAGAGAATCCGAGACGCAGCGTCGAAGGGATGTCAAATAGGATTATCATGGCTAGCGGTCGGAAGACTGCAGAGGGTGGTGGACGTCTAATCTGGGTAATAATCGAGATGGCCACCCTTTATACAGCATATGAAAGGATTCCGTTCGTTTTCCGAATGCACATTGGCTGACCGATGCAGCTCCAATAACGCCGGTGGTTTGTAAGGACAGCTTCTAGGGATTACCACACGCTGCTTTCTGTTCAACCTGCCAGGGTTCAATGCTCGGCCTCGTGAATATAAGTTTCTTTCATCATTGGATCCATCCTGAAAGGTCTAATAGTGACCGAAGGTGGTGAATCACAGAGTCCTAGACCGAAGGCGCAAGTGCAGAATCACCGCGGCTGTTGGGAGAAGCGAAGGCGCACCTTCTATTAGAAGTATGGGAGATATTCAAGATACCACATCTCTCAAGAGGATAGCCGTCGAGCACAATGTAATTTTAGATGTGAAGGCCGTGCAAGGTTGAACGACGTTATCGTCAGGACTCAGGAGTAAGCGCGCATGATGGCTCCCTTCAGGGGCGGTCTGTCTTAATGTGTGAACGGCCCGCTCCAGCCGACCCCATCTTCGCTTCTTTCCGTGTCTTCTATCTCCGCAGGCCTTTCATATAAAGTTCAAGTCACAGCTTCAAGCTGCAAGCTTTCCTATCTTCAGCGCACCCCTGCTCTGCAACCATGGTAAAGCTTCGATCCCTGTCAGGTCCACCAGCAGGAGAGTGGACTGCGTCCCTTCCCCTGGAAATCGTGTATCATGTGGTTGACCAGCTCGACCCCGTTCGTGACCTGGATAGTTTCAAATCGCTTACCCTAACATGTCGCGAGCTTAAATCGTACTGTCGACCCATTGTCTTCCACACCATCGATATCGGAACCAGAAGAACTCTCGACTCAAGTCCACCACCAGCTGAGAAGCAAACCAAGGCCGCTGAAGCTCTTCGACGTCTTTCCCTACTTTTAACAGAGGCACCTGATATTGCCGACTTTGTTGTGATAATCAATTTCTTTTGGATGCCTTTTCAAGACGCTTACGCGCCCGAAGACAAGGTCCAATGCTGCGAAGCAGAGGTGCTCTTTTCCTTCGTCTTCGACCGCCCTTTCCCAGTCCTCGAGACCATCACCATCAATACCTACGCTTTCTCTTTCAGGGATCTCTTTCCAGGCGTTCAGCAGTCCTTCCTGACAATCGTATCGGCTCCCAAGATATTGAATTTATTCGTCTCCATGAAATCGTTCCCCAACACTCTCCTGGAGCAGGGTCGTCATGCCCGCAACATAGCAATCAACGGGGACATCTACTCTGACCCTTTACAACCCAACCCTGTAGCCACCAACTCCTTCGTCACTACTCCTCGTACTTTACACATCAGCTATATTTCCGAACAGGCCTTGCCGCTCCTTACCAGAGAACACTCTCCGAGGTTTGACACAAGTCAACTCCATGTCCTCACGTTCGAACGACCCAAACTCTACTCGGCTGCCTACAATGCCATTGTGCACAGCGCAGCAGCCAGACTTGTCAGCCTTTCTCTGAGAATCAAAGATTGGGAGAATTCTCGTGAGTCGGCAGTCCCCCTCCTTTTAACAATTCCTCCAGCGCTCATAATTCCCCGTCCTGTAGTCGTTTTCCTTCCATTTTGGGAGTTGTCGGTCCTCAAGGTGCTGGATCTCAACGTGACGATGGATAAGCCAGTCAAACTCCACCATGCCCTAGACTGGCTCAATACCTCGGTCAGCAGACGCTCAACCAGCACTACTACGACAAATTCACCTTTAATTGCTGTTATACTGTCCACGCGTTTCACTCCAGGTTTTGACATCGCAAAGATGGATGATGCGGCTGAGAGGGCAACCACTCTTGCCACGCACCAGGCCATCTGGTCTGCAACCGTGCGCAGACAGGGATGGCCAGATCTGGTGGGCCTTGAGATCCATGGAGGATCTGAGATGGTAATGAATGGGGAGATTGGGGTACGTGGGCTTCAAGGAGCTCTGAGTGTGAGGCGTAACGCGTAACGAAGGACATGCTCACGGTTAAAGATTGTACGCGCTACTGTGGAATCGATATAAGCCATGATGTGGCTTTCCCTCGAAAAGGACGAACTATGACAGCAGAATCAGCATGTTATCTACCTCCTGCATTAGTATATATTCGAAGCTCAGAGATGTCGTATTTTTTAACACCGCCTCCCCTCTCTTCGCTCCTGCCGCTTCGTGTACAAAAGATTGCTCAAATCGAACAGGCCGTCACCACATCGTAGTTGCGGTGGTGACTCTGCTTTGACCAGCGGGAAGGGCATCGTATTTGTGTTTCTTCTCGAGTTCCCTCTGTTCTTAGCTGCCCATATGTATCTCGCAAAAGACCCTGGCGCCTAGTCAACAATGATCTAAAAGGTGAGAGAAGGGTACGGAAGCGGCGACGCATGCACATGAGAAACCCACCCTTGAATCTATTGAATCAGCTAGTACTAATTTCGCAGTACCTCTGGCTGGCGCCGCAGTCTAGAATTTCTACATGGCCAGCTGAGGCGAGGTTTCCTCTTCAGCTATCCATGAAGAGATTGAAAGAAAAGGGCGGTTGTGTGAGAAGGAAAGGAAGCCTTAGAGCAGCAGATAGCAAAATCATTCTATGTCATGCGTGGTATGTGTGTGTACTTTTTAAGCTCAACAAGTGACCGCTTCCCGAACGTCAACACCACTGCCAGCATAGCGGAGTAAACCTATCGAAAACTCGTGCTGATAAAGAACCACGGGGTACGCCGCTTCGACCACCTCATCCCCTGCCTTCCAAAGAGAAAGACGACCGAGGCATCTAGGCTTTGCCCTTCCGCGCCGAAGGTTTAGTCTATCTACTTCTATCCAACTGCACACTCCGAGTCTATGACACGAGCACATCATATCATATAATCCCCATGCGCAACCAGTTCTGGATCCCAGATCTCTTTCTCAGCTCTTCCAGCTCTTTTGTTTGTCTGATCTCGTCGTGGGAGGGGAACAGGCAGTGGAAGGGGACGTCATGCGTGGTCGAGTCGCGTTGAGCGCCTAAAAGCGATAGGGGCGATCACCAGGTTCAAGCTCCGCTTGAGGCGGCCGCCTCTTCCAAGATTTATCTGGCGTACACTAGACGAACCTTCTAATTGTCTGATGGGCGCATGAAATCTTATTGGACATTTTAATCGTGTCATGCTGCTTATGCCTTCTGGCCGCAATCCGAGGTCCCCTTAGCCGTGCAAGCGCCTGCTTGACCACGTTGACTGAGGTTCACCGCTGATCCTTAGCATGCGCCACCTAATCTACTAGCATCTTACTCTCACACAGTCTCGCTCGAATCCTGGCCTGCGATTTTATTATAGACGTCTCGTGGGCTTCTCATGATACGCGCTTGATGGAAGCAAGTCCTGTTGCCTTAGAATCTTTCTTCCCTGCCACCACATTCGTCCCTTCTCCATCGCCAGCGAAACGCCTATCCATACTGTGGTGCGGGATCTAACCCCGGTGTCTCCTTGCCGTGCATCCGGATTTTACCTTAAAATGCAATCGTAGAAGGCTTGATCGTTGAAATTTCTGTCAGTGCTGCCCACCCTCTGCGTCAAAGATGTCTAGCCTTGAAGCCCCTATGAGCCTCAACACCACCTACGGTGCGGCTATGATGATTCTTGTCAGAGGGCTTTGCTCACATCCTTCTTCAGGCCCGGTACTAATCGGTGTCATGGTCAATATGGCGTATGATTTAAACTTTCGAGCCTTGTCTTTCAAAGCTCACCACTTGAATCCCTTCAGACTTTGGGGTGTGACGACAAGCCAGGTTGGTTGCTCATTACTGTCACACCATGAGCGAATATGAACTCCCAGCTCGACAGACGTACACGTATTACTCGATATACACCAAGGATAATCGCCACAATATGCTAATTGTAAGTGGATGAAATTTCAGATTGTGAATTCATGAACCAAATTCAACAACTTCTTGACAGGTTGGAGGACTGTGGTGAGTGATTCCCCAGCAGAGTTAGAGGCCTCCGCTGATTCAGAGTCCTAGGATCCTTGATACTGTCCAAACAAGCTTCGGTACGAGAATTATTTGGTGGGTAGGGTCCATTCCCGGTTGACTAGCTCATAGCAAGCTTTGGGATTTACTATTACCTGATTTCAAACTATGCGAACCCGCTTGTTCTCGGGAGAGGTCATTGGTAGGTTCTCTTCACTTGACGCTGTGCATGTAAACACCTGACATCGTTTGGGACATACAGGTCAATTGCCGTAAGTCTTCCAAATTTACTCATGCTATATACCATGCCAACGGAAAATGAATGAACGGCAGATTTGTGTTCTTTTCAACGTCTGGTTACTCTCTCTGCGCGTCAAAATATCGCTGATTTCTCCCTATTGATCCAGAGGATTATTGGATTTATAGCGCAAAGCTATTTCGCTTATATCGCATTCAAACGCATGTAGCTGGTGTCTCCCTACGCTTTCCCCTCTGACTCCTTTCGTGCTCTTTTAGTCTGCGTGCGGCGCTTCAGATGGTGGGTGGGACCTACAATTGTACGTGAGCTCAACCTTATATTGATTAGAGCCAGAAGTTAATCGTCCTCCTTCCTTTCAGGGTGTCTTAGTAGTCACAAACTTCGGGTTTGGAATTGGTGGGCTCAACACTTCTTATTTCAGTATTGACCAGTTATCTCAATCATTTCCAAAGCATTTATCGTTCTATAGTCAGTCGGGCAGGCTACCTGATCGTTGAGGTATATTGACACGACTCTAAAGCCTTGTTTGGGGAGGTGATTATGGTCGAATCAGGGAGATGAATGTGAGATTCAGTCTCGCCACCGACAATAACTTCCAAGCCGTCTTGATTCACTAACATCCTTCCTTCAGAAATATGGCTCTGCCCCTGCGGTAGCATTGGCAGTCGTTGCAGAGTTCCTAATTGCAACATGCTTATGCATCTTCCTCAAAGAGAAAGAAACGGGCTTTACTGGGTATGTTTTGACAACCATTTTCGCCCTTGAGCTGCTAACATATTCTCGCGCAGCACCCGGAAGGTTGTCCGTGCAATAATCTTCTATGCAATCAACCGCTGCTTGCTTACTTCGTGAGTGGTGCAGGTTTTGAGTGTGGTGGGGCACCTTTGGAAGCCAATGAACGCTCAAAGCTACTTAGTGTATTTCTTATTATTGAGGTCGTATTGGTGGGTGTTCCTCCTTGCACAACCTTTACACCAGCTCAAACAAACAAGTTGGAAACCACGCCCAACGACCCCTACTCCATGGGACTGGAACTTACCGTGGGAAAGCGTCAGTACCTCATACATTCTGCCAAACTCTTTCATTCACCCCTCTGCAGTTTACTTAGCGAGCATCCTGGCTACGTTCAACTCAAGACCGGTGGAAAAAACCTTGCCACGCATTCGATCCTCTAACAGGGCAACGGTTCATGCCGTGGACTATAGTTCCAGGTGCTGCCCCTGTGCTACTGGCCGATATACCAAATGGGACTGACCTCTATGTGTGCAGACGATCAGGCGCAGCTGAGCCAAACATATTCCACCCAAACACGTTGGCCGAAGATAGCCATGCATACGATTTGAAAGAGGGTCCATTCCCTTCAAGTTTCTCCAACTCGGCCTCGAAACTCGCCAGTTCCTAGGTTGCATGGATTCAACCTCTTAGAAGTGAATTTATTACCCCGATCGGTTAGACCATATCGCATATGCGCACCGACGCTACGAGAAGCGGTTGATGAGGAGTTAATCTTACCTGCCTAGCGAATCAAGAATCGTCTTGTTTGGGCAGACTGTACTCAGGCTCAACCTCCCCAAATAGCGCTCAGGCGAGCGTCAAGCATCGTCAACGGCCAAACTTTTAGCCTTCCCAAGCGTCTATCACTCTGCCTTCATGACGGGTGAGAGTAGGATACAGCATATTATCTACCTCCTACATCAGTATATATTCGAAGCTCAGAGATGTCGCGTTTTTCCAAAGCGCCTTCCACCCTCCGCTCCTGCCACTTTCTTGGACAAAACACTTGCTCAAATCAAACACGCCGCCGCCACATTGGGGATGCGGTGGCGACTCTACCCTTTTCGCTGGTTAGGGAATCATATTTTTATTTCCTCTCGAGTTCCCTCTATTCTTAGCTGAGCCCATATGTATCTGGCAAAAGACCCTACCTCTTCGAGGTGGCGTCACAGTTTAGAATTTCTACATGGCCAACTGAGGCCAGGTTTTCTCTTCAGCGAACCATGAAGAGGCCGAGAGAAAAGGGTGGTTGGGTGAGAAGGAAAGGGGACCTTAGAGCGGCAGCAGATGGTGAGATCGTTCAACATCAGCCGTGGTCGAGTCGCGCTGAGCGCCTAAAAGCGACAGAGACGATCACCAGGTTCAAGCTCCGCCTGAGGGCTCATGGTACACACGCGCACCTTCTGCTGACTCGTTCCTCGTCTTCTACCGCTTCAGTTCAGGTGGAGATCTGGCATAAATCGGGTGAGCCTTCTGATTGATGGGTGGGCGCTTGAGATCTTGTTAGATGTTTTGTCTGTGTCATGCTGCTTACGCGTCCTTCTAGGAGCTCGATCAATCCGAGTTCACCGTAGCCGTGCTAGCGGCTTGCTTCACCAAGTTGAGTGAGGTAGAAATCGAAGATCCCTACCATACGACGCCAATACCAGCATTTCCTTCTCACGGAATCTCTCTCGAAGCCTCCCCCGCGACTTTATTATAGCCTTCCATGATATGCGCTTGATGGAAGCAGCGCAGCGAAGCACCTTTCTATACTCTTGTGCGGGATCTAACTCTGGTGCCCTCTTGCCGTACACCCGGATTATTTGGTTTAAATACCCTCATAGAGCCAGGATGAAGGCTCGGTCATCAAGTCTACTTCAGCTCTTACCCATTCTTTTCCTCGGCAATGCCTATCCAAGGCCCTATCAAGCTCGACGACACATATGGTGCGACCTCAATGATTTTTTGACTCGAGCTCTTTGCATACGTCCTTCTTCAGGCGCGGCCCTGATTGGTGTCTTTATTAATACTGCGTATGTTCGAAGGCTTGTGTGGGTTGTCTGAGAAAGCTCATTTCTTTGATCTCCCCAGACTGTGGGGTGTGACGACAAGCCAGGTCAGTTGCTTATTTCAGTCTCGCGGACCTCTATGAACTACCACCTCGACAGACGTACGCATATTACTCAAACTACCCTAAGGATAATCTTCACAATACGCTCATTGTAAGGGGTTAAACAATCTAGTCGAGAGCGCCACTCATGAAATGCCCACGACAACTTGCTGATAGGTTGGAGGGCTATGGTGAGCGGCTTTTCCAGCCAAGATGCAACCTCCATTAACCAAGAATCCTAGGATTCTTGACACTGTTCAAACATGCTTCGGTACGAGAACGACTTGGTGGACGTGGCTACTACTGACCAGCTTCTAGCAAGCATGGCCATGTATTACTACCTGATTTCAAATTACGGGAACCCACTTGCTCTTGGGAGAGTATACTGGTACGCTCCAACACTTACAGCCATGCCTTGAGAAAGCTAACCATATACGGTGTATGGCAGGTCACTTATCGTGAGTCTTTTCAAAGTAACATTGTCATGCCTGTTAACTAACCATGCATACACGGTACATAGATTTGCGTCCTTTTGAACGTCTGATCACTCCATCTACCGCTGGAAAATACTTCTGACTCCCCTTTACAGAGGATGATTGGTTTCATCGCACAGAGCTATTTTGCTTATATTGCATTTAAGCGTATGTAGCGGTCGCGTTCCTGTGCCTTACCCCTTCTCTGACTCCTTTCATTCTCATTTCAGTCTGTGTGCGACGCTTCCGGTGGTGGGTGGGATCTACAATTGTACCTGAGCTCAACGCTTGTTGTTTGACGCCCAAAAACTGATCCTGCTTTCACCTTTAAGGGCATCTTAGTCGTCACAAATTTCGGGTTTGGAATTGGTGCGTTGATCACTTCTCAACTCCACATTTTCCATTCATCTCAACGTTCTCCAAAGCATTTGTCGGTTTTAAAGTCAGTTACAGATGCTACTGGATCATGGAGGTGTGCTGAAATTCTAAAGCTTCGTTTGGGGGTGGCGATTATGGCCGAGCAAGGGATATGAATGTAAGATTTACTCCCAACACTATCTTGAAGTCTAATTCCTAAGCTACCTAAATTCGCTAACATTCGTTTCCTTCTGCAGAAATATGGCTCCGCCCCTGCTGTAATATTAGCAGTCATTGCAGAATTCCTGATCGTAGTGTGTTTGTGTATCTTCCTCAAAGAGAAAGAGACGGGGTTTACAGGGCATGTTCTGACCACGCTTTCCCCTGCTTAGGTTGCTAACCTTTTCTCTTGCAGCACCCGGAAGATTGTCCGTGCGATAATCTTTCTATGCAATCAACCGCTGCTTGCTTACTTCGTAAGTCGTGCAGTTTCCAGTCTAGTGGGCTCCTTTAGCAGCCAACGAGTGCTCAAAACTACCTAGCGTATTTCTTACCGTGGAAGTCATATTGGTGAGTGTTTTTGCTTCCGCAACCCTTACGCCAGCTCAAAAGAACAAGCTGGAAACCACGCCAAACAAACTCTACTCTATGGCACTAGAACTCACCGTGGGGAAACGTGAGTACCTCATAAATTCTGCCAATCCCTTGTAGCAACCTCTTTTTAGTTTACTTGGCGAGCATCCTGGCTACACTCAACTCAAGACCAGTGGAATCAACCGCGCCACGCATTCGATCCTCCAAAGAGCAACAGTTCATGCCGTGGACTACAGTTCCAGGTGCGGCCTCCGCAGAGCTAATTGATCCAGTGGCTAGGGCTCACGTCCTTCTTTACAGACGATCAGGGGCAGCTGAGCCGAATGTATTCCACCCAAACACGTTGACCGAAGACAACCATGCATACGATTTGAAAGAGGGTCCCTTCCCCTCAACTTTCTCAGATTCGGCCTCGAAGCTCGCCAGTTCCTAGGTTGCGTAGATTTGACCTTTTATTGGGCCGAGCGTGCTCAGGCTCAGGACCACCTTCCTCGTCGATGTCCCAGGTTATCTTCCGACAAACGGCATATAGGAACACCCCAGTGCCCTATTGTAGCCCTCTCGGTGGGCCTCTGCAGGGGAGATCAATTGAGTTGCAGCTCTGAATATATCATGGTGTGGGATAGCATATGTTCACCGGGACAAGGCCTTTCTCCTCTGTCTTCGAATAGTTCTTGCAGTCGATTGTATCCATCGCCCCCTTTACCTAAGTATAAGTGATAGGCTCGCCTACGAGTTGACCACCCACACTCAACCTCAGTGACTGCTCACAAGACCGAGGCTTACTTTGCTCCCCTGGGACCCATCATTGGTGCTTCATACCGTTCGAGATCAGTCATGTTACAGCCGTCTGCCAGGAGAATGATTGAATTATTTCCTCCTTGCTCTGCGTTCGTGCTATAGCTTTCGGGTTCATTACATACATTCGCTGTTACCGTCGTAGATCCTCCTCTTGCTGTCTATCTCCACATAAAGCTTCCCGCTCATAGAGCCTTGAACTCACCGACGCCAGGATTCTCCGTGTCTTCGCTGTGCTGGTTCCGGCTGGGCGTGCATCCGGCGAGCCTGCAGTGACGGGTTTTGCCGCATCAGCATCACCGCCCGTAGGAGCAGCTGCAGGTTTATCACCCGCCAGAGTCGATGCAGGTGCAGTCGAAGGCAACGTCGTAGGCCCAGGCGCAGGTGCAGTCGCACCGGGGAGAGGAGCAGCACCCGCCGCAGGCGGCGAGCTCACCAACGCACTCAAACTACTTCCCCAACTCGAGAACGAATTCGAAAGGCTCTTTGTAATCGGTGGTCTATGGCCTCTGCTTGAGCCCGCGGCCTCGGTGTCGTTCGACCATGAAGTGTTTGGGTCGTGCTTTGGCCCTCCCGTTCCTGATCCCAGAGCAGAAGTCGACTGCGACCATGCTTGCCGCTGGAGATCCTGTAGCCCCAGAATCTGCGCTCCCTCGTCTGCCCACATCGTCACTCGACTGTCGTGCAGCCATCGAGATCCTGGACGCCTTTTCGCTGAAGAACGACCCAATGTTCGCACCCCAGCCTGACAAGGGACTGGTCGCCCCGCTTGCATTGGGGCTTGTAGCTGCAGATGCGTGGAGGATGTAGACGTTCGATTAGGATTGGGAGATGGGGAGGGGCCGTTAGGCGGTGATGCTGTAGAGGAAGATGCTGGCAGGAGCGAGGGAGAAGGCCTTGGGTGTGAATGAGAATGGACGGAGGAAGTGGCTTGCGTGGCGGTCTTTGGTCCTTCGTCGCCTAAAAGGGAACATACGATCAGCTCAAGCATGAGAGAGCATTGTAGTCAGGAACTTACCACCCTCGGTATGAGAGCCGCCGTCCTTCGCAGCAGGTTGACCAAGCGTCGGGACGGGCGCACCAGGTCCACTGCTTGCACTCCTCTGTGCCCACCGTTCACGGACACCTTCGACCGCTTTGAAGAGGTTCGTAGATCCAGTTGCAAGAGCACTTGCAACGGCTTCACGAGCCGGAGCGAGCTGCTGTTCCAGCTTCAAATCTTGGATGCCTTCTTGGAGGCGCAAGCCAATGTCTGCTACCACCCGCAGGTTTCTCGTTGCATGGGTGCCTAGAATCCCATTCAGCTACCTGCTACGCGAGTGAGGTGAGAAGACATACCGAGGCTCGACGATATCAAACAAAGAGGATCCGTCACCCTCTCCCACACCTCGAACGCCTTTGTCTTCTTGAATTCCGAAATCCAGAGCGGTGTTAAAGTCTTCTGCTGCGTTGCTCGCATCGCTCCCTACACCACCAGCGATCAACACCCCTCCTCCATCGCCTTTGAGGACAAAGTCCCGGTACTTGACAGTCGAAAGAGCTGCATGGAGATACTCCTCAAACTGCAGCAAAGCATCATTAGCTTTGGAGAGGCATGACCGAAAGCAGGGGGCGACGTTACCTTGGCTCGAGAAGATAATCATCACTTCCTTTAAACTTCATCCCGTGCGGTCTGCTCGGATCGTCCTCACCCACAACATTCGTTCACATCCTTGATGATCTCGTCCCTCCATTTACGGTCCGCAGCTGTCAGACCTGCTGACCTCTCAACTGGGGATGAGGAACTCGAATACGCCTGTATCAGCTGTGGCAAAGCAGCCGTCAGCTGCAGGTAGGGAGAATGGAGAGTATGGCGCACATGGACCAAGAGATCAATCTCCTTCTGCTGTGTCACGATCGAGTTGGTGCACCCGCAGAGCCAGCTGGGGGTGTTACGCAACATATCAAGCTGTTGTAGCGGCAAGTAGGGTGGAAAAGTGCATCCTGTTAAGAGTCATCAGTAAGTGACAGTGGCAGATATGAATAGACGTGTCACGTACCTGGCCGAAGACGTCCAGAGGAAGACCCATGAAGCCATCATGCTCTTGCGATCAGAGGTCTTGAGTGCATTGGGGTCTTGTGAGTGCATGAGCCCGGTTAGCAAGCGGTGGTGAACCACAGTCGTCGAGGTTTTGCAATAGGCTAACTGAGTGTGAGTGGCCGCTCGCACGTCGGTGAAGGAGTGAGACGCACCTGGTATCAAAGAGACAAGGGAATATTGGAATGTGCATAACCTCTCCACGGGGTAACCGTAGAATTTAGACATGATCTGGAAGGGGTCAGCCGCGGACAGGGAGGGAACCGGATGGCATACCGTTTCTGCATGATGAGTGCCTTGAGGAGAATCAGAGTCTTCTGGCGGAAGGTATGTACGAGTTCACGTCTGTACCAGTCAGGCGGCTGTAGGGAAGGGATACATCGGCCCTACAAGTCGTTCCTACGTAGAGCACGCTTTCTGTGAGCTGACCTTGAAGGGATAGCTCAAGGGTTGAAGCAAAGTCGTCTAGAATGCTATAGTCGCTGAAATCTCTGTGGGTGGCGTCAGGCAAGTCTAGAGGGAGGAGTATCAAGGAGCGTACCTTTGGCTGAACAATGCAGTTGTGACGATCCTCAGCTTCTCGCGAATGGGGCCAAACACAGGCTTTGAGGCTAGTACAACAACAGCCTTCTGGACTGTTGATCGAGTGACGTCCGCTGGTTTGTTGATTAGTAAAGAGGCTGCAAGTTGTTGGTTACATCTGGGGATGGATAAGCCTGAAGAGTGGGTGGTATCCGAGAGGACTCTTACGAGATGCCAAAGATGGTGGTCGGCTGAGGGCCGGGCTGCACGATGTGGAAGTAAGAGTAGTCCTCTGCACTCTGTCGAAACGGTTTAGATAGGGACAATAAGCTCAAGCCATTCAGACATACCATATGTGCGCCGTCTGGCAGTGCGGAACGGCATGATCTTGGCCAACTCTTCGTCCTCAAAGATCCCCTGTTGACCATTCTACCCGAGGCCCAACCTGGAGATCCCTGTCAGACCAGGTGAAGTATACAGCACTACGGACATACCAAATGGTTGAAATCCACTAATCCCACACCGAGGATAAGAGACCCGGTTGGAATAGCCATCAACAAAGACTCTGGACGTGTCTTCCTTGATGAAGTCGAGGTGAAGGATTCAGCGATAGATGCCGTGTCGTCTTGGTGCCGGGACATTCGAGTTGGAGGGTATGTCGGCAGTGTATCGACCTTGAGCCACCTGAGTCACTCCCCAGAGGACTACCTGGGTCGGATGAGACGGTTAACCCGGGGACCGTCTTATTGCTCTCGCTTTGGCTGACGTCGACGTCCTCCATCCCAGCATACGGATCCGAGTCTCTCTTCGAGTATGCATACTCTCCTGAGCTCGTCGTTGAGAATGACTCTCTTGGATCCTCGCTCTTCCACGAGTTCCGTTTCGAGCCTGCAGGAGATGATAGAGAAATGGACTTTTGGGAAGCCGTGTCCACCGATTCGGTGTCAGAAACCTGGGATGGGGTCCGGTTATGCCTGGAATTGGGTGGCTGCCTGCAGCAGCGGAGGTGTTGGCACTGTAGAGTCCATGAATACAGAGAAAAAAGTTATGCGTTGGGATGGAGGAAGGAAACAAGGACGGAATCGAGCAGCACGCAGCAGTGATTGATCTCCGTGTCGATCATGATGGCTGGTGACAGGCTGCGGGTTCGATCCAGGCTAAAGGAACTATTTTATCCCTTGTCTTCTCTGGCCAAAAATCGGGTTACAGCGAAAGATTTCACAGCAAGTGGACTTGAAACAAACTTATTCCACTATACAGCACTCCATTATATGCTTTCAGACACTGCTAGGCTGGCAGGAAGCGATCCGAAATACTCGTGGGAGCAAACCAAATCAACCACGGTTTGTGCGTTTGGTTTTGTACACTTCTGCCTCTTGACCACAAAGAGCCCCCCTTGTGTAGCACTCTGCACTGT
>JAHBOF010000345.1:0-28081 GCA_020736565.1 Coprinopsis sp. MPI-PUGE-AT-0042
TCCTGGCCTTCTTCACCCAGATAAAGGAATCTGGTCCCACAGAACTTTGGAGGAGATAGTAATACACTACTTCAAAGACGTTTGAGAATTTTCACTCCCGGGATGCAACTCTCAGCGATTTTACACTGAAAGGGTCGAATGTCACGCCAGTCACGTGATTGATGGCAGAGGTACCACCATCGCTCACTGACCCTACCTTACTGGAATCGGAGCAACGGAAGTGGCCTGATCGACTCTCGCAAGAATCAGTGGGAGAAAAAAGGGAAAAGGGAGGTGGAATGGGAAGAGGTACTTCAGCCGGTGAAAAAGGTGCCGTTATGAAGGAGGTTGGAGGAGGTACAAATCTTCGAGATATAATGGTCTTGATATTGGATTCCCGTCTCCACTTCTGTGCAAGTACCCGCATCAGAAAGGAGGGGCTCTGCAGTATCCATGAGTAGAGTTTTGATAGAACCGATTCCCTGGAGGAAGGGGACGAGATTTTCGAGACCAACATTGGCGGATGTCAAATCGAGGGTGAGGTTTTCGCTGTTACAGGCGGCGAGATGGTCCGCGCCAAGCGGAAGGACCACCATTGGCAGCGCCATCAACGGCGATTTATAAGCACGGGAAGGCCTGAAGGCCAATTAAACTGTACTAGGTCTGATGGGGAGTTGCAAAACGATACAGAATTGCAAAATGGCCTTTCCTATGTCGTTTTAAATCGGAATAAATACGAGAAATTCACTGAGACTGCGCGTTCTTTGTTCCAGTAGTCTGGTATATTCTCAGAGAGATGGAGTGTGTGCTCCCAGCAGGATGAGGAAAAGGTGATATTCACGGCCTCCCTTAGAGTTTGGCAGGGCTAAAGCATCCGTGGCTAGATTCGGTCGAAATCCTCCACTATCGGGCTGTTCAGGGGTTTTGCAACTCTGGTGCCCTTTTTTTCAAACAATACCATTCGTAACGAAAAAATTACCATGTGTAGAGCTTGATGATAACTTTCCAGTGGTGTAACTTCAACGAGAATGGCCCTCAATTGCGCCTAAGGGAGCCGCCAGAAGTCGCCATCAAATAGATTGAGCAACTCCCCATGAAAGCCAGTACCTCACAATTGGCCTCCGAGGCTTCTGCACGAGGTGCACTTCCACCAAAATCCTAATGGGGGTAGGGCATCTGGGCGAGTGGGGCGTTGCAAATGGACCTGCAGATGCATTGAGCCAGTGCAGATGGCTGTGCACTTCAGCCTGGAGACGTAAATGTGCAGGTCGGAGAGTCAATCCGGCATCGTCCCAGCAAATTGCACATGCGGCGGGGGCTTTGCCCAAATGATGGCGGCCAGTGCGTGCATCGCGCTCTTGCCCAATTTAGCCATCCCCCGCGCAGGGATGCGACCCGAATTCGACTAGGGCAGAATGGCAGCTTTCGATATCCAAATGGTGAAATTTTTAATACAGGAGTGCTGTAAGTTAGACAGACACATATGTGGTAGCATTACGGCAATTCAGAGAAGTAGGCTGCTACAGAGGCTTGGAGAAGAATTGAGACAAATGCGATCAGGACTGTGAGACTCGAAACTTGAAGAGAAGGAAATATTGAGACGGGAACAAGCATGTTGGATAAACCTTTTCTGGCCAGGTAAGGATAAAAACTGGGGTCCTATAGCATCTGTTTGTTCTGTCCCTCCTTTTCATATTCTGCGTGCAAGCTGGCAGCGGAGAAGCAAGTCTAAATGAGAATCCTGTTGAACTGGCCACAATCTGCGAGATTGTATTCTGAACCTTGCGACACATACGATGAAGGGACGGGCTTACGAAGATAGAGGCGAAGTTGAACATCTGTCGAACACTGTGTTCAGTTCTGAAATCAACAAACGTAATAAGCGCCCAACGCCGGGCCGGGGGTTCTCCGTACTGGAAAACATACAAAATTGAATAGTAATTCAAGAGAGCGTACTGGAGCTCTGAGAATCTGAGTATAGTATATGAACTGGCTTTAATTCATAAATAGATACTTACAAGGTATGGTTAATGGTGAGGCTCGTATTTTGAATTAAAGTCTAGCGAAAATCATGATGAGACCAAAGTTTACTGATGAACTCGAAGGGCAAATTCCTCGTAGTTCAGTCCACATTTCAAACAAAGAAAATATTGGTGAATAGAAAGTGAGAGACACAGCAATACACTTATTGTCACAATATCCTACCATTCGGACACTGATCACCACAGGTAACCCGCGGGTCACAAAGCATGGCACTGGACCCCTACCCTGTTAAATCCCGGAGGGCCGGCGGGCTGGTGCCAATAAGGAGGGTTATATATCATTTTGAACCTTGAATGGAGGACTAATGCAGCAAAAAGATTTTGAAATGATGCTGTGTTCACGCGCGATTTGAGTTCGAATTGCGGGTACCATCAGGAGGGTGTCAAATTTAGTTAACCGCCGGTGAGTGCAATTTTGAGAAATATCGCGACGTGATTATGGTTCTGGGTAGGTATAAATAATACGCATCCATGGGAGAAAACCTTGCGACTAACGGATGTTCCGTGCGAGCACAATTTGAGCTCGACGCGTGGGGTACCATCAGGAGGCCAGCAGATTTGGTACCTCGATATTGAGCCTGATTCCCATTCAGAACAAGAAGTAAATACATTATTATTTGACCAAGAACTAGGCTTATACACTACAAAAGGATTTGTACCAAAAGACCGCTTTTTTGGACTGTGGTTGGTGCTCAACTTCTGGGTACCACCAGGAGACCATCAGACTCACTACCCCCGACGCCGGAGCCAATTCTCGGTCAAATCGCAAGGTAAATACATCTATTTAGCACTAACATGCACTTCTACTCAACGCAAAAGAATCTTGAGTGAATACCTACTCGTTTAAGCATAATTTGAGCACGAGTTCAACCTGGGCAAACCCGCCCTCGGGTCTGGGTACCCGTGCCTGCATGGGTGGCAATTTGGAGAGAAGCGGGTGCAGCAGTGCAGGTGCAGGTGCAGATGACCATGCAGGTGCAGATGACCATGCAGGTGCAAGTGCAAGTGCCGGTGCAGACGGAAATGCAGGTGCAGGTGCAGGTGAATGCAGGTGCAGGTGCAGGTGCGCGTTTCGAAGCTCATCTATTTATGGACCTGCACCTGCAACGACCCCCGAAGGCCAATTGCAGGGTACAGTTTAATTCGAGGCCTCTGATCCCATCAAAAGGCGCTGCCAGAGGTGGGAAGGACCGTGTCGTCTTCTGTCCCAAGCCTATATTCCAAGTCCTCCTGCTTACAATCCTGTTGATCAAAGTCGTTACGAACGAGCTTGAAGAATTTAAGAGAAGGGAAGAGAATCTTGGGCCAGCGGAAAAGGATGACGTGGGAGCAAATGAGCCTCTCAATGGATGAGTGAACCGTTGTCTGGATTTCATCCCCTCCTGGCGTGAAAACAGAGTTGTGGATGATGAGCTCCTCCAACCTAGGAAGCATTCTGATGGACATGGTAAGATCTGACGGCACGATGGTGAGGCGTGACAGAAGGAGAGAAGATAGACTGGGATGGTTAACATTATTTAGAAATGGATAGATCTCGGGGTGGCCCCCAAGTACCAGGCTTTTCGGAGCAGGAAACCTGCTACTGAGACTCAGCGGATGCCCAGGGGATGCAAGTACTAATTCCCCAGGAATGGAGAGATTGGTTACGTGGGACGTCCAAAAGTGGGAGCCACAACTGCCAAGGAAGACGTCCCCCCACAAAACTGCGGTGGTCAGTCGGTAGGATCTTTCCTTCGATCTCCACGCCACGCCAATCCCATCGATTGGTTGGCCATCTGAGTTTGTCCGTCCACCGAAGGCGAGATGGACTTCAGCATCGCGACCTGCACGCTCAAACCATTGAGGGATAAGCCGTTGAAATCGAGCCGTGGCGGAGTGTAGGTCTTCGTCTGCACTGGTGTCCACATCGACGCGAAGGTAACGCCAGAGATAAGGTGTTGAGAAAGCCGTCCTTCGCCACAACGTTGATACCTGACGGAGACGGAGGAACGTCTCTCTCTCGGTGGCGCCGACAAAGTGTCCAGGGCCTCCAATGTCCCAGTGGATGATGCTTACCATTATCTCGCCAGGAACACGACGGATTGGAGGTTCCAGAGACGAGAACTCGTCGTGTTCATCCTGAAGCTGCTTGACCGTTACATTCTCGCCGATGGGTCGATGCATGTCGTAGCCGGGGGGTGGATATGGGGAGTGGGGAGGTGGTGGTCAAATAATCCGGCAAAACGCTTAAAGAGAAGTAGGAATGCCCAAAATGTGATCGTCGAGAACAAAGATTGTTTGTGCCGCATCTTTGAATGTGCTGTAAAGACAAAACTCCGCTCAATTCGCCGAGAAGCTACCATTGGGGAAGAAGCAGCAGACACCGATCATGAAGGAGGAAGCAGTGTTATGTAGTTATAGTTCTGTACCTATGCGATGATGGCTTACGGTTGCCGATATTTTTTGGTGAGAAAACACTACAACCTTGTCAAGCGTGCGGCCTCACCAGCTCCTCTGACATCTGTCTTCCTTCTCAAAAATGAATGAATGCGCACTGTCGACTACGAAAGAGCGATTGGGGTAGTCTCCCGCTGAATCTGCAACATACAGGACCGTCTGGTTGAAGACTCTGAGATAGCCATCTAGGATGGCGCACTACGTGGCGTTTTCATGTTCTAGAATAAAGCAGCTATCATACACTCCGTGGATTCATGACCTCCGATGGGAAATCGAACGTCACGGTTTGTTCTTGAGTTACGCAAACCATGTGTAGGGTGTTTAGGAAACCGCTGAATCCTGGAGATCTTCGTGATTCTGCTTCTATTTAGAACTAAGCCCTTGTAGCTGGATTGTAGCCTGTTGTCAATCAAGCAAGGCGCACACTCACCATCGAGACTAGCGGAGGGAGAGAGCTGAAGGGACTGGACGACGCAATGGAGATCACCACGAACCGCGGGAAAACGCCATAAGGCAAATGGCGGTTATAGAAATGGGCGTCGAAACAACCGATGCATCAATGTCTTTCGTTGAAGTACTAGCGCGAACGTGTATTGCGACATATCTCACGGTTTTCCCTACCAGCGCGTCGTATTTTTGATACTAGCACCAAGCAGTCACTTATTCGAAACCCTACACTCCCCAACATTACGCCTGCCTACGTATCAATTAGTTCTCGCGTACCTGAGATCAAAGAATCCCACCCCTTACCCTTTACATCAGTAGACGTTGAAACACGGCAGAAGCTAAGTAACTTTGTGGTGAACGGACAGAACGCCGACTTCAACCTCTCATCGGATCCCCCGCTAGCGCAGAAGGAATGGTATAAGAGCCCAGAAGTCAAGATGGCTACGTGCAATTGGCGGCTAAGTTCCAGTTTTCTTCTTTATCTGCCCCCAATATACTTAAGTGGGACCCAATGGATGACCACCAAGAGCAATCTCCGCTTGATGTCGCCGATCTTTGGAACAGTGTTAGCCCTTGAAACCCGAAAAGCCAAAGCCAATGTCTCTATCCACCATTCCGTCGATCCTATAATCATTTTTGGTTCCCCTGAAACTCTGGAAATCATGCCTACACGGTGAACGAACGCCGTGAGACACTCCTGAGTTTAACAACGTCTAGAAGTGCGTGTTGGCTACATGCGGTAGCTTGATCTCGCCCAAGCCCACATCGCACATATATAAAAGCATGGACTTCGGGTGCTCACCTTAATGAGCGCCTCACTTTATCCAATCCCTCATACTGAGTCTCAATCGTCATGCAACGTGTCATTTCTTCGGCGCTTGTCCTGCTCGCCGTTGGCGTAGGTAGTAACGCCCAAACTTTCACCTCGATTCCCCTCCCGGGACTTGAGATCTATCCGAACGGGCAGCCAGGAAAATGTGTTGAAGTTCGTGGAGGCGTCTTTGCAAACGGAACTCCTGTGCAAATGCAAGTTCTATCTCAAATCCTTGTTGCTCGTCGAGAATACTCATTCAACCATCGCACTAGCTATGACTGCAACGGAAGTGCAGCGCAGAAGTGGGTGTTCACCCGTAATCAAGTTCAGGCACAGATCCGTCTTGCAAACACCAACTTCTGCTTGGACGCTGGTGACAGTGAGTCTTGACTTCAAAGTGGATCATGGCACAGACCATGACGCCTTATCACCCTTGTCGTAGACCCCTTTCAGCCCAACGGGAACACGATGAAGATCTGGGAATGCTACCCCACCCTCCCACAGCAACGATGGTATATCGGCGACGATAGCACGATTAAATTCTCCGATGTTCGATATGGTCAATTTGGTGCGTAACCTCCTCAAGGCCTGTACATTGTTCCTAAAACCCTCACTTAGGTGTCTGCCTCGACCTTACGGACGGCCGTCTCGACAATACCAATGTCCTCCAGACCTGGGAATGCTCTGCAAACAACAACAACCAGCTCTGGCAAGGCGGCCCGCCGACGTCAACTGTTGTTGCTATTCCGACCCCGATAACAGACTTCTTTCCCACTGAGACCGATGCAACCCTCACTCGCGCTCCTTGAGAGGATTCAAACCATGCTAATCTCGGTTCTCCTGAAACGCCTTGTTTAAAGCCCTCATTTTGAAAGACTATATATATATATACACCTGAGGTTTGCCGTTGAAGTAGGTGCTGATGGTCGCGTAATTTCATTTCTTATAGCCTAGCGCATGGTCACACCCTCGCGATGTCGTCGCGATGTATTACATTGTATCCTTTCCACCGTGCAGTACCTCCGTTCACTTTCTCAGCTCGGATGAGTAGGCCAAGTCAAGCTGCAATCCGGAAGAGAAGATACGTAACGCAAATGAGTTTATCTAGTTGCTTCGCCACATAAGGGTCCTGCTCTCTCAGAGTCTGAATGACGGAAATGCGCGGAATCAGGTCCATCGGGATTTCCACACGAGCCAAGCTCAGCCTCGAGAACCTCGAGCGCATACTACTCGCTATCGTAGTTTATTCTGATGAGGATAGAAGGCAATTAAAGGTGAAGCCCTCATGTGCGCAAGAAGACTTTTGAGCCATCCAACAATGTCATAGGTGATGATACTGTCGTTCCCAAGTTACTCACTGGTTAAGTGAAGTTTGATCATTCAGATCTGGCCACATGGGCGCGTAAGAGCACTGATCGATTGATAGGAGATTCCCGCGCACGGTCCAAGTTAGTGTGTCTCTTCACGTTCACAATAGCATCCTTGGTCTTGACCATCATTGTGCTCAACACATCATGCCTGTCTCTGGCGAAGGACCGTATATCACCAAATTCTCATCGTCGACTCATGCGCAACTCTTGGCTAAGGTCTAACCATCCTCTCTTTCCTTCGACGTCATAGACGCTGAACACCAAGTATAGACGATTAACCCTGCAAAACGGGGCGACATGATGGGTCTTTACAGTCTCCAGATGATTGCCCAATCGTCTCATGGACCCAAACTCGTCGTCTCTCTCCTGGAAATCTACCTTACGCACTTGGATTCCCATCTCATTCCGGCATCGGCACAAATAGACGCCCGTAACGAAGAGAGTATACGAATCGCGGAAAGGGGGCTGATGTCGCTATACGGCATCTCTAGGACTCTCCAAGAAGCATCAAAGAACTCTGGTACTCGCGGATACCCTATTCCTTCCATCGTCTCGAAGGTTGGAGACAAATTGGACGACATTGTTGCTTGGTTTACATTCGCCATCTCTCGCTCCCCTGAATCATACGTCAACGAAACGATGTTGAAGCGGCCCAACTGCAACTTCATCCTCTACGCTACGTGGCTGGTCCAGCGCTTTATGGATTTGGGAAAAGAAGGTCTTCGTGTCGCAAGTCAAAGCGAAGCGATTGGTGATCTTCTGGTACGACTCTGGGTCCTAAAGATCAAGGACGTCGAATGCCCCTTCTTCCTGGAAGAGGCGGAAGACGGTAGCTATTTTGTCTCTCCTCCAATCGGCTCTGACGCGCTAGTGGAATGGGAGCCAGACGTCGGATGCTTCCTTCTAGCCGCTTTTCGGGACATCGTTCTTGACAAGGGAGTTGGGACCCAATTCATGCGCCGGTTCTTTGCATACCTTCGTGACACCGCTGTCCATGGAAGTCAAATCGATCCTTTCGTTGTCTTCTCCAAAACAGTACTCTCAAGGCTATCCGTCATCAATCACTTCATCGACTCGGGTGGATACTACACCCAACTGGCTTGGTACAATCTCGAGGCTCTCGGGGTCATCGTTCGCTACCAAACTAGCGAGGATTTGAAGCTCGAGCCTGGAATCGCACGAAAGTTAAGAGAGACACTCCATCGAGCCGATTTCTCTGCGACCTTCAGCGCCGTCATTTGCAAAATCAGCGAAAAAGCTTATGCAGAAGAACGAATGCGCCGATTTCCCCCACGCCCCGTCAGCTCTCCAGCCCTACCTCTATCATGCATGAAGCTCGAAGCGGAGCTCGTGTTGATGGAACAGATCGAGCGGGCCTATTCGACGATACCAACCTATCGAGCGCTCATGGACGCGGGCTTGTTGAGAATTCTTGGGAACACAGCGGCACTACTTCATCAATACCCCCAACGCTATCGAGACGCTCTCGACTCAGAGTACTTCATCATGTCGAGAAATACCATCAGGGTTCTATTAGGCTGCGCAATCGCCTTCCCGACGCTCGCTCGCTCAATCTTGAGAGGGTACAAGGAGCTGCACTCAGAAGCAAGAGCTGGGTTGAACTGGGTTATGACGCAAAACGGCTTCTCGGAACCCCAATTTTTGGCCGTCCTTCAGCTCTACGATCAGTGGTTCCAGGCGCATACCAAGGTTTGGGATGTCATGATCTGTGATAACGGGCTCGTGAGTCGTTTCTTCTCCCCAAGTTCTCGCTCTGATAAGGTTTGCAGCACCACGACCGCGAGGACTTGCCCAAAATGAAGAAGGGAAAGCAAGTACAGCAGTGCTCAGGGTGTTTGGCAAAAGTCTACTGCGATCGAAACTGCCAAAAGCAGGACTGGAAACTCCATCATAAGGTTGAGTGCCCGAAGCTCCGGATGTTGAGTATACGTCAGTACAACCCTTCTTTTCGCATGTATTCGGGCCGTTGACCACGTTTTAGCCTTCAAACAGGCGGAGAACCTTTACCACCACCGATACCGCAGCTGGCATCACCAATTCGTCAAGCACTTTTATAATCAAGTGAAGCCGTTCGAGCGGGTCCATCTCAAGCGGCCACCTTCGATCATAATCCGCGTTGACACTCGCGAGTTCCCCGTCGAGATTGCTACTTCCAACATCGAAAACTACGAAATCGAGCCTTCGGCGATCAAGGAGCTCGACGATCGCCTTCGGAAGGATTTCATTCCATGGGCCATGGCTCGGAAGCCCATCGAAAAGGTCGACAAGGAAGAAAAGAAGATCATGATCACCCGGCTCTTGGAAGGTTATTTCGTCATGGGACGGGTAGAGATTATCGTTACCTTCAAAGCAAGGATCACCAAATGGGCAGAGTCGGAAGAGGTCGAGATTGAGGTTCTGGACAGTATCACTCGTACCATGTGAGTTGAGAGCTTGATACCACGCGGCTGAGCTAACTTTAGCCATCCCCAGTACGAACAGGGAGCTGCCGGACAAGCTCATGCTTCGACCTGATCCTGGTCAGCAGTTCCGAAGTGGTCATTGATGATGCTCAACGAACTTTATGCCCACGAAAGGCTGTTTTGTTTCGTCGATATCTCGGTATGATGTTCGGTTTATTCCTCGCTTGCGTATGTTATGGTCAGCGCATAGGCCCTTCCACGGCTTAAATGAACCCTGCTGTCATAGTTTCGAATTGGTAAAGGACATGATCCTCGTGGACGCGCTCGCACCACCTCGACCTCATGACTCCCTCAATTGCTAGCTGCTGGACTTGAGTTTTGTTGGTTTTGTTGCTTAAATACATGATGACACTGAGACCTGTGGCTCTCCTCGACTTACGTTTGCTTATCGACGATGTGAATTCCTCGACCAAACTCTTCTGGGATCAAGCGTCTAAACCCCTATCCCTATCTCGAGCCGTACTGCTACCGCCACCATCCCAGGCTTGACGTCATCGCTTGCGACTGGTTCCGGTTAACTCAGTCCTCATGCTGATTGATTGGTGCACAACGAGACCTCCCCGGTTAGCCACAAGTGCAAGGCAGAGATGATATATAAGCCTAGGCCACTCGCGTTCAAATCGCTTCAGCTATCTCTCGTCTCGTCCGTTCCCTAGCTTGATTGTCTTTATAGACCTTATAACACTGTTGCCCTGTGCTTACGAAGATCACTCAATCTCCTGCATCCCAGGTATGTGTTCAAGTCATCGTGTATTCTTGACACTTACACCAGTAACTAGCATCGATCTTCGTCTCATTGCATCTTGAACATGGCTGCCAACATCTTGAACAACCTTCCATCCGAGATCCTAGGGGAAATACTTACCCACTGCATCGCCGACACACCCCCTTCCCGTGTACTGCAAGACCTTGCCACCCTCTCACTCGTCTGTCAACTGTGGACGGATCTTGTGAACGCAACACCAACCCTATGGACCAGGATCTCGTTCACTCACCTAGCTCACTCAAGGGCTGACAAGAGGGTGTCAACAAGCGAGGTTCTACGCCACATTCAGACGTGCATCTCCCATTGCGAAGGACTCCCCGTATCCTTAGAAGGGAAGGCGCTTCCCGACTTCTATACACCCGGCTCATCCTCGGCGTTCCTCGCCTTCATGCAAGATAATTCGTTTCGGTGGAAACGACTGCATCTCACAGAATTCTTCGAGATGAACCTCATATGGGTCATGTTCGCAGGCAGAGGATGCTCAATGGAGGATGATGGTGGCACTTCGCCGATTTCATGGTCCAATCTGGAAGATGTCAAACTCCATTTCTCATCATCGGTCTACAGCCGCATTAGCTGCCACTTCGACATGCCCAAACTGAGGTCGGTCGAACTTACCGTCTCCTCCGCCGCGGCGCTACCAATCCCTCGTCTTGCATGCTTTCCCCTCCATCAAATACAACACCTATCCCTGACGTCGTTCGCAAATCCAGCCAAGGAGTGGAGGGAGGTCCTTGAGACGTGTACCTCTCTCCAAGAACTCCATCTTGGGCTGTTCTGTTGCTATATCGCTGGCAGCAAGAGCGTCGATGACGAGGATCGCCCAAGACTCGTTCTTCCCCTTCGAAAGCTTCGCCTCACAGGAATTCGTCGCTTCGAAGTCCTTGCAGCCATCCTTTCCAATCTCTCTCTCTCGAATCTCGAAGAATTGGAGATCGATTTCGAAAGGGGCAGACCAGTAGATGCGCGAGAGCAAAACCTACGGTCATTGGGATTCCTCAGGGAGCTCATTCTGGAATCGAGTTGCAAGAGGCTCTTCAAACTCACTCTCAATCACGGCCGATGGCTAGAGGACGATCTCGTCGCCTTGCTGGAGCTCATTCCTTCCCTTCGAGAATTCGCGATCTCGGAGGATCCGCTATCGTTGGTTTTCTTAACAAATCTCAATGCGCGCCATATTCTGCCCAGTTTGGACTCTTTAGCGTTGCATATCATACCCCGTTATGGACCACATAACGCTGCTATCATGCGGGTCCTGAATCGATTCTTGGAGGAGAGAGGGTATGCGACTTCAGTAGATTACCCGACTTCAACTTGGTGTACTCGATTACAACGACTGGTTGGACCTTCCTAGTTTATTTATTTCGCTGCGTTCACATTCTGTTCAAATGGAAACTTGAGTTTGATCACGAACGGCAAGTACTGTCGGCGTCGGAGATGCAAGGATCAGCCAAGGCCTCAGACAAATATACACAATCAGCCAAATTTAGTCTCGCTCGGAGAAACCCCTCTTTCCTCGCTCTTTCCTTTTCTCAACCCCCTCGACACAGGAGCACAATGGAGATTTCGAGCAAGGTGGGAAGGGCCATCTCAAGCGTGTTACCCACGAATAGTTATGCGAGTCACAGATAATTGAAGAAGCAGGGCAAGGGAATCTTCAGCAGTTGGCCGCTCTGCGCGAAGCGCTCAACGCTGACAATTACTCCCTTGCAGCACTGGACGCTCCTCTCAAGCTACTTTCCGAGTTTGAATTCCCTGGGGCCGATACCGAACGAGACACTATCCTGTTCAGGGTCTCCAAGCGGATGGGAGCTCTTGAGTGCCTTCGTACAGCTGTCAACATCTGTGCCAAACTTACCGACGCTCAACTCAGGAAGAAAAGCCTCGACAAGATCATTCGGCAGATTTCGAACATCATTAACTGGATAAGTCTCTGCACGGATTACGCACATCAGCTGCCAGAGAACACTCTTGTGCACTATTTCTTTACGGTCACTTCGCTGCTCGTGGTCACTGAATCAATGGATCCAAGGCTCTCCAAAGCCTATGTATCCTCCACAGAGTTGGCGAAAATACTCTTGAGGATATGGTGGCTCCCTCGAACGGATCGTCTGAACCAGCTATATCACACATGGCGAAAGAATGGGATGTGTCGCATCCTTCAGCTAATGAATGTATTCCTAAACAGCCCCGACGGCTTCAATACCATCCTCGACAGGGTGCTCGACTCAGAGGCGGCCCTTGGAGCATTCTCCTTCGCGATGTGCGCCAGAGTCGAGTACCTTTCCAAAGCCGCTGAATACGCCGATCCACATTTCGTCCATATCGCATTCGTGGCAATGTGGGATGGTGTCGAGAAGTTGATCAAGAACAAAACTGTCCACCTTGCCTTGCGAAAGGCTGGATACTTGCGAGACTTCGTCAGAGCGGCGCCTGTCGTGAGAGAGGCCGAATCGAGGAGGTACGATGGTGTTATCCTAGCCATCATGAAATTTATCCGCTGCGCTACGTCGCCCGACGGCAACCCCCTCCTTGGTCTCTGCGACATGATCGATGGAGGCATGATTCCACTTCTACTCGACGCTCTCAGCGGATGTAGCCTTCGCGGCGATGAGCTGAAAGTGACAGAAATGCTTATTCGAACGCTGGGAACATACAGCTACCACCCTCGATTGCTCCGTGCGTTTGAGAACGCTCTGGACGTCATGCCCAATCGGGTTGTCGACGTGCTTCGGCAAAGGGAGGTTATCGGTCGAACCTGGGACAACTTCATGCATGGATTGTCCATGATGCGCACAGAGCTTGACAAGCAACATGATGATGAGCGATTGACGTTGTGTGACAACGAGAAAGAGGTTCGTGCAGCGCTTTTTGGTCTTCATGGCTCGATATCTGACATTTGGATAGCATATGGGTGTCTGGTGGAGGGCCAGGGAATGCTCCATGTGCCATCTTGTCGTTTATTGTTCTCCCGCCTGCCAGACGGAGGATTGGCAGAAACGGCACCGCGAAGAGTGCCCATCAATGAGGAAGGTGTACTACGGTCCGTGTTGCTATGTGTGTTTCACCTGAACTCCAAAATTGACAGCGAAACTCGCAACCAGATCGCAAGGCCGCTGACATTAGATACAGTCATGAAACCCGCGCCCTACACATTCAGATTGCGCGCGATGGTTTTGCACAACATGCCACTCTTCTAGATGACCAGCGCCGCACCTCGCATTTTGGGCAACCGGAGTACGCGTTTATGGTGAATCTCGACATTCGCACTGCTGCGAATGACCAAATGCAGATGGGCCTCATGCCCATGGCAACATACTTGCAGCAGCGCATGAAAGGAGACTGTTCTGCGATTCAAGCGAGGGCTCGAGAGATGCTCACCAGATTTATGACAAGGCGGGACCCAAAAGCAAGATTGTTGGAGATGCAGATTCCTTGGAACACGGAACGAGGAATTGCACTGATGATCGAACTGAGAAAGGACGGTAGCGATTGGGACGCTCAGAAAAGCATTGTACGAGTTCAGTGAGCCTCTTCTACTTCTTCTATCTAACCATCAGGGAATGCTGACTTTTGTCAGAAAGCCATGATGCAAGCGCTGTAATTTGCGAAGCGTTCGGGCATTTTTTTTTTTTACCTTTCGCATGTATCTCGTAGCAAAATAACTCGTCTGACAGTTCGAATTGCCCATCGAAAATGACCCACCTCGCCTCTCTAACTTCCATCTAAGTGACGTTCCAAGTTGCGAAAAGCAGAAGAGACCAATAGATCGATTAGCCAGCACATAATGTAAAGAGGGTGGGTGACCGACTAGAAAGCAGATCAACGGTATAAAAGTAAGCTAACAGGCTGGACGAAAATCATGGATTGTCAAGGGGGGAATACAAAGGACTGAAAAACGAATCGTCGTCAAGGAAGAACACAACTTGCAAGTAAGAAAAGAATGAGTGTGTGGGGTTGGAATCACGTATGTGTAATGCTGAGCAACCATAGCGAAGAACGACGAGGGAACATAGAAGAAAGAAGCATAACATTCCACAGAAAGAACCAAAAGAAACAAGCAAGATAACGAATTAGAGGTCAGCCCCAACGGCATCCACGACATACAGGACCTGCTGAGGGCGCACGAACAGCCCCCTACTCTCCACCAAACTACTCGACTCGCTCATCGTTGGACTCGCACTCCTCATCTTCTTCATCCTCTCATAGCCAACCGTCAAACTATCCCCTTCCCTCTTCAACGTCGACTTGCCAAAGATGGAGGAAGATGGTGTGTGGCCCCAGACGGCACCTCCTACACTCCCTCCGTCAATTCGACGACGACGAGCAGCTCGGTCGTCTGATCCCCATCCGTCGCTTCCATGGTTGGAGATTTCGAAATAGCGGACTCCGCACCATGATCCGTCGTTCCATTGACGATCGTCGCCTTCTTCACCAGCAAGCATGGACGCGTTCATCCCGTTGCTGGTGGATGTGATGAACGTGGATCCTCCAAATCCTGAGCCAGAGCCTTCCCAGGCTGGAATGGGTACTTCGACGCCTACCCATGGTCCGAGTTCGCCATGCACTTCGCCAATGTACCGAGCGTAGGCTTTGAACCGTTTGCGTTTGCACGAAACAATGCAGGGGATGCCAATGTCGAGTGTGGCTCCTGTCGGTGTATAGTCGGCTGGAGGAGGTTCTTCGAAGAGAGGGAGAGCAGGGAGAGGAGGGGATGTGACCCGTTCGCGGACGGTGGATTGTTGGGAAGGAGGGAGTTGAGACTCGTTCGATTTGGAGGTCTTGCGGCTTGTGATCGTGTCGACGGATCCTCGCTTGCGCATGGTGGCCACACTCGAAGCTGAGGCTGAGCTCGTCGTCTTTTTGTGCTCTGCATCCGTCTTGGGTGTCGAGGTGGTCTCCGTGGTGGCCGTTGACGCGAGCGACTTGAGCGAGACTGTGGGGGATGATGGTAGGTCTTCGTTGGCTGTACGAGCAGGAGAGGACGCTGTCGAGCTCGGTGTCGAAGCTGGTTTCTTTGTCTCAGGCACAGTTAGTTTGGGAAGCGGAGCAGCAGGACTCGAAGTGGTCTTCTTGACCTGCGTCGCACCACCCAATGTACTCTTCTTCCCAGCCAGACTCGTCATCGAAGCCTTGGATCGCAGCGTTGTGGTGCTGGCCTTAGGCTTTGACGTAGATACAGTCGGCGAAACGGGTGAGACGGGAGTTCGTTTGGCTGGTCCGCCAGGTGCGAGTTTTGTAGGATCGAGAGGAGGGACTGGAGGAGCCTTTTCTCTCCGCCCAACAGGACTTCGGGCGTTGCTAGCAACAGAGGAGATGCTTGATGCTGAGACTTTGCGAACTCGCGGGGTTGCAGCACCGCTGACGACAGTTCCACCGGTAGGAGCAGAGGTCTTGCGTCCTCGTGCGGGAATGGCGACGGATTTGGTCGTACTAGCGCTCGCGGTTGAGACCGTGCTTGCTGCGCTCGTCTTGCGTGATCGAGGCAGACCGCCTGGTGAGAGGCCGCTGGCGACGACGGGAGTTGTGGGTGTACCGAGCGATCCTCCTGCGCTGGCGGTTCGGAACGTCATGTCGGTTGATTCTGTCGTGCTCGAGTTGGTGCTGACAGCTGACATTGGACGTCCCGCTCCACTGGTGTTCGTGGATGTCGTTGAAAGTCGAGAGTTGGGACGAGAAGAGAGCGTGCTCCTGGAGGCCGTCGACACGCCAGATAGGGTCGTTCGAGACGAAGCCGTAGTACGGGATTGAGACGTCGCTGTGGTGGCATTCGTTCGAACACTCCCTCTCGAGTTCGGACGCGTATGAACGGGGGATTTGTTGATCGAACTCGAGACGGCTGAACCACCACTCGCTTTCCTGGCACCCGAGTTGGTTTGGACACTACGAATGGAAGAGGCGGACGATCGAGGTCGATTGGTAGTGCTCGTCGTTCCTCGAGAGGTGACGCTGGCGAGGGAAGCTCGAGCGACGAGTGTCTTCTTTCCTGGTGCGGAGAGGCTGGCGTTGGAGAGTGTGGTTCTTCTGGAGACTGCTGGGGACCGCCTTCCTGCGACTTCTTTGCCTTTTTCACCTTTCGCTTGTCCACCTCTGGCAGTCGTACCAGCCGTCGAGTCAGAAGCTGCGTCTTCTTCTTCATCATCATCCTTTCCATCGTCCGCTTTATCCGAGCCGTCATCCTCTTCGTCGTGAGCGGGAAGGTCGGCGTCGTATTCTGCAGCTGCACGAGCCAGATCGGCATCTTGAGGCGTCAACTTGGAATCGGGTCGTTCTCGCTCCCTCTCCCGCTTCTCAGCTTCCTTCATCCGAGTTCTCGTACTCGCCGCGATCTGCTTGGCAGGTGAATCCACTTCGTCATCACCTCCTGTTTGACTGCTCGTAACGGATGAAGAAGCCACAGATCGACTGAGGACGGAGGAGCTGACGGACGCAGATGATAAACCTGTGGTCGTTCGTTCGCGTCGTCGAGAAGCGCCAACAGTGCTTGCACTCTCGTACGTCGCTGTACTCCTTGTCGACACGCTGCTTCGGACAGAGCTCGTTACACTCTCGGTGCCCTTCCTTCGTGGGTTCATGGAAGGTGTAAGCGACGACGTATACGAAGCTGATGATCCACCTTCCCTGGTTCGCGTAGGACGGTTGGAAGAGGGTGTACCGGTGTTACGACTGAGCAAGGAGACGCGCATCGATGAGGCGGCGTCGCTGTCTGCGTCGATGCGGGATGTATGAGGATGTTGAGAGACAGGTCGGAGGTGCTTTGAGCGGGCAGAGGCGTTGTGGTGTAGGTTAGGTGAGTTTGAGCGAGGTGCGGAGGCAGAGGGTTTGGGGTTTGGGTTGAAGAGGTCTTCGAGTGGGACTTCGATGTCTGGAAGGGTGTGAGTACAGGGTAGAGATAGGGGATCTAGTCGACTTACGATCGCTAATCTCCTTCAGTGCCCACCCTTCCAAAGCGTCGAATCCTCCCTCTTGACGAATACCGATCCATCGCTTTCCGATCCATCTGAGAAGCTCGAGTCGAGTTGATTCCACGGTCGTACGAATGGGCGAGGTTGCTGAAAGAAGAGGCGCATTTTCCTCGTTTGGATGAGGGCGAAGGAGAATGGAGGAAACCAGCGTCTGTAAGGGAGATATGAGTTAGAAAACCAAGGAAAGTGCAATGAGCACGAACCTGATAAACGCTGGCAGCCCAAGGCTCCTTGACACCTCGTAAAACCGCATTCATCGCCCACTCGACCTTTTCCCCATCCTCAAATCCCAGTCCATCACCTGAAAAAATTCATCAGTATTGAGATTCATAACGAGAGAAAAAACTACGATCAACAACTCACTCTCCATAATTTCCATCCACTCGTCCCTCGCAAAACACTCTTCGCTCTCTTTGCAGAGCAACTCGTCGATCCCTTTACGCGCTGAAAAGATGTTTTCGCGAACGGTATCGCCCCAGGGCTCAATGACAGGTCCCAATTTCGCCAATGCGTGTTCTGCAGCCCAGAGGAGCGCCCAGACGTTCACGGGTGTCGTCCGTTTACTCAACCCTTTAAGAAGACTATCCCGGAGTTTAGGATTAAGACTCGCAAATTCACTCGTACACCACCCTTCCCCGAAAAGACCTACGAGTGCCCTTCGACTCCCTCGTTCGAGATGGACGTTTTTCACATCTTCTTGTAAAGAGAATTCGAGAACGCGAGGAACTCGACGCGCACATTGTCGACATCGACATCCTCCAACGCCCCATCGACCTTGAGTGAGTTTTTCGTATTCAGCAAAGGGGAGAAAGGCGTGAAAGAGCCCGTGGAGCATCTCGTGTGCGATTCGGGCTTGGATTTCGTCCGTGAGGGATTGGAGGGAGAGGTACGCTGATGAACGGAGGATGGCGAATGCGGTTGAGAGGTCGAATGTGCGGTGTGAAAAGATGAGGGTGCCGGTGTAGATGAAGCCGAGGGTAAAGTGCAACGAGGCGGGTGTGAAGGGTGGAGAGGGGAGTGTGAGGGTCGGTGGTTCGCCATTCGTCCCTTGCGTCAGGGCTTTGGAGAAGGAACCGAGGAGGGCGTCGTGAAAGTAGGGTGAACGCGAAGCGAGCATGAATCGGTGAGAGGAGAATATGGCGGTGGTATTTTCGTGTGTTCCAGAGGATGAAGAAAAGTTGCCCGTGAGCGCGATGCGGACGTCCGAGTAGAGACGGCTTCGCCACATGAACACCAGATCTTTGCGGAGTTTGTCGATTCGGAGTTCTTCAGCGTCGATGCCTAGTTCGCTGGCGGATTCGCGAGAGCCTTCGCGTGTGCCGTCCATCATGAATCCTGCGTGTTCGCTCGAGTCGAAAAGAAACTCGAAAGCTTCGCCGAAACCTTGACCCGTGTAAAGATACTCTAGCTCGTTTGAGAAGAGTGCCGAATTGATCGAGGTTGATATACGTAGCAGCGAGGATAGGGATTGTTGTTGTTGCGGATTTGATGGGTGCATGGAGTTTGGGGTTGCGGTACGGTACGGGGAGGGTGAAGGTGTGCGTATCGATCCAACTTCGTGGTGTAGGCTTGCGCCGAGGGAGAGGGAAGATTCTGCTCGATAACGAGGGTCGTCGTCGCCGTGGTCTTCAGAGGTCCCGTGAAAGTCTTCTGAGGAATAGGGGAGGGGAGAAGGCGATGCACTTATGCCGTTTACTCGAAAGTAACGGGATTGGAAGGATGGTGGTGCTCGTGCATAGACGATAGCTGAGGAATATTAGTTCCAATAGACGAGAAAAGTGGAGAATAAACGCACCTTTGTGACCCCAAACTTCGTCAGCCTTTCGATTGGCCATGATCGTTTTCCTCCTATCTTCATCCTCTCCATGCCCATGACTCGACCCATACCCATTCACATGGCTGACGTCGAATCCTCCTCCTGCTCCTATGCCCATAAACCCTCTTGTGTCGTCATCGTCCACCATCATCCCCTCCTCCTCGTTGGATAGTTCCCAGACGACATCTGGAAACCGTTCTTTGGCGTCTTTGAAAAGAGATTGGAGGTCTTGTTGCCATTGGTTTGTCGAGTTCTTGATAGATTCTTGAAGAGAGGGTGGGGAGGCTGCTGCCAGTGTTGCTGCGACGGCTCGGGACATGATGAGCAGTGGTGGTCGTTAGGTGGTATGAGGGTATATGTGGTATCTGGTTTGCAAAACCTAGTGAATCAGGATGAAAGATAAGACGTTCAGTAAGAGAACGACAAGCGCAACGACGGAGGTTGATTGAAGAACTTGAGCTCGAAAGAATTGGACTAACCGACAACGAAAATCCACGAGCTGCCTGACTCTTGCTCTGCGATGACGTTCCTCTCGTATCTCCTCTGTTTCGGAGTAAGAAACAAGAAGAAGAAAAAAAAAGTCTAAAATGACATAACAAGTCAACCCTTTGCACGTTGTTACCATGCGCCATTTGGGTACACACCTCGTCTCCTCGTACGATAAGTTCCAGCACAACTCTTCCAGTGCTTGACTCTTTCAAACACACCGGCGCCAAAGGTACGGAAAGGCCGTGTGGATTCCAGTCGCAGTGAACCGAGCAACCAGAGTCGAGAACGAAAAAACGGCGCAGAGGATGGACGTAGAGAGGAACTGAGAAACAGTTGATTGGCTGACGCCCGTTTCCAGCGCCACGAGGCTGGCACGCGCTTTTGCCTTTTTCGGTGATTGGTCAGCAGTTTCCGGCTTTTCGGAGTGTTGGACTTTGTGAATTTCGACGACTTGGACAACGACGACAACGACGAAAGGGAGGAGCAATTCAAAGATTCGAAGCTGCGCGATATTTGATTTATCTTTATACTTGGACACCCGTTGGTGACCGCCGACAATTAGGACGAACTATACCTGTCTCTCTTGGGTCTCTAGGCGACGCTTTTTGTCTCCTCGACTCCCGGCGCCTAATTGCTAATTGTCACCTCTCTCGACCGATTCGGCGCTTTAATCGTGACTATAGCTCGGGCTCTTGAATCGAATGCTCGTCCATCTGCAAGCCTTAGCGCTGGGTATGCCTTGGCCGAAGCCAACCATTCAAGATTTTGACAGGCTCTTACGACAATTCAGCTGGATTCTTGAATGACCTCGACTGTTGACGCTTCGACTTAGCTTCTCTCTCTTTGCCTGGATGGTCGCTGATTCGCTGTATTCACGAAGATTCGAAACGAGGCCTCTACAATGCAACGAATTGTTAGATTATGGTATGCTTTCCTTTCTGCTTGCCCAATGTAACCACTCCTAGGTGTGGGCGACTTTGACGCTCAGAGTCAATGAGAGCAGTTTTTATTTTCATGTTGCGCATGCACGCGATTGCATCCATGACTTGAACCTTGATACAGCTGTGGTCGTTAGCATAACGAGGATGAAAGCGGATCCACGACTCAGCGCTCGAAGGTTTCGCTCGATCTGCCGTCCCTTGCTTGCTCAACGCTTCTCGTGTGTTATCTGAATCTTGCGTATGCTTTCCAGCACCTCTACTCCTGGCTTCTCCATTCAGTATTGGATCTATTCTCCGTTGACAACCATCCCCTATGCTTATGTGAGCTGAGCATCAACAACGTAGCCCTCTGTCTCAAAAGTCACAGGCGGCACAGACCCATTGGGTGCTCCCCCGCTGCCCTACATTTTCTTATGGAGGGAACAGAGACATGCCACGCCAACTATCGACAAGGTTCCGCTTCGGGGGGCGGGAATTTCAACAAATCTGATATCATTAGCCGTCGCTTGCACCTGCTGTGTGCTCGAGGCGAGTTTCTTAGCAAGACTTGACCCCGACACCCTTCGAAGCGGCGTGGATTTCCTTGGTTGTACTTCGGCGCAGGCCGAACATAGACGACCGTGAGCTCCATACACGCCTTGTTGAAACGTCAACTGAAGAGACGGGGCCTCCACCCTCCTTATTCAAGCACTCTGCGATAGCTTTACCCCCACCTCTAACCCGCAGCTACTTCGCCTTTGGAATCAAATCTGGTACCGTGAGGTATCTGGAGTCACGATTCCACGATCGCTTCGAGCGTCTTTCGCTATTTCTTGTCCGCTTATCCGCATCCTCCTTGATTGGGTCTCCTACACCTTGACAATATATCTGCTCGAACATGCTGCATTCCGCATGTCCCGGTGGAACCTGGGGTTTCCAATACCTCAAGCTGTCTTCCATTGCGCATACGAAGCACCCTCTGCTTCTTACCTCTCGCACCTTCTCGGTGAATTGATCGGAGTTCCAACTTCACAGCACATTCACTTGGCGATGCAGGCGATCTTTGCTCTCGACGCTCACATTTTCGATACTGCTACGCGTCCTTCAGCATCCATGGATGCAGATCCTCGACTCCTACCGTTTCTCACCTCCAATCATGCTCTTCCCGATCAACTCCTTCCCGCCTTGAATGGCTATCTCGACCATCTCGCTCGCTGTATTCAGGCTTGCGACCACGACATGAATCGACCCATCGGCGGAGACGTAAAGCTCAAGCGGCTCCAGGATGAGCACGATGAGTTTTCGTCTCTGAAAGCTCCAATCCGTCGCGTTCCTGGCGAGATCCTGGCAGGTATCATCCACTGGGCCATTGGGGGTCCTGGATACTTCATCAACGCAGTGGAGAGAGAAACATTCCTCCGCCTCCGTCAGGTATCTACGCTATGGCGAAGCACGGCCTTCTCCACGCCATTTCTCTGGAGATACCTTCGTCTCGAGGTAGAAACTCGTCCTGACGAGGACCCATACCCGGAAATGCTTGCATTTGGACGGCTTATTGCTCGATGGTTTGGGCGTGCAGGCCACGAGGCCAAAGTTCACCTTGCCTTTGGTGGACGGATACACTCAAATAGCTACCGGGTTGACTGGATGGGAGTTGTATGGGGATTAGAGGAAAGATCCTACAGACTTACAGCTGTCCTTTTGTGGGGGAATGGCTTTGCCGGGGTTGGCGAGCAGCAGCTGCAAATGCCGCACGTGGCAAACGTTTCCATCCCTAGCGGAGCGACATCATTACTGCAGATTAGGTTCGCGGGACTTGAAAGCCTTGAGCTCACGGGCTCTGGAGGCGTATTTCCGTTTCTAAAGCCCTTCCAACATTCCAATCTACGCTCTCTCTTCCTCTCGCACCTCCATTTGGGAGCCCACGACATCGTCATGACCATCAAAGAGCTTCCTCGATTGACGGAGCTCATTATTCACACCATCATTGCTTTCAAGCCGGCGGGGGACGCCATACAGGAGACGATTCACTCTTCAATTGAAAGGCTCATTTGCACACAAACCGTCCTTTTCCATTGGCCCAAGATACAACTCCCCTCTCTCAAGTTCTTCAAGCTTGTTCGTGACAACATTGATCAAGTAGAACGGCTAAAGGAAGAGATGTCACATTGGGATGGTTTCCAGCACGTCGCCATCCTCCCGGAAGGGGCGGATCCGCTTACCTTTTGCGACAGCAAAAACCTCACCCTTGATTTGACCTCTTCCGGCCTTGAGCTTGAAAACCTCATACCCTTCCTACAGCGACTCTAAGCGCTTGCCCAAAAGAATGGCCCTACATTGCGCAAGCGGTTATGTTTCGGAGCTTGAGAGACTTGGCCAAGCTCCTCAAGTGCCATCAAGACCATTGTACATTTTACTGATGTTGGCATAAGTTCGTCTGTCTCCCACATAAATGCCAACCGGTTATCTCTACGAGTAACTGTGTCTCTTCGGAATGGTTGCCTTTACATCGCGCGATTCTCTTGCGGGCCCTTGTTCTTTCACGAATGAGTTAGCGCAAGCGTCTGAAGGGATTGAGTAAAATTTTCAAGCTGTATACTGTATAGTAGAAAATTGCGCAGATTGAGACAACTGTATGTCATGCGATTGGTTTTCGTCAGCGACCTGTGGTGCAGTCGACGTCAAAACAAGTGCTCGAAACAAAATCAGCTGCGGGGACAGGGCCTAACAGAAAGAGGGCACGTCAGCACGATATGAGCCGAGACTGAGGAGGGCACGTACAGCGAAGAACAAGAATAACAGGTGTGTAGCGAAGTTGAAAAGAAAAAATTCTGCAGCAGACATCCTGAGCCGTACCCCGGATAGACGAATAGCTGAACTGATGATAGCACAAAGACCAGCGAGCGCGAGGGGGGCGGCGGATTCGACCAGAATGATGATCATCTGCTGATACAATCGCGGTACCTGGTCGTACATCTCGGATTTGACGACCTCGCGACGGGCAATGAGGAGTTTTGCAATAACGAGTGAGGTGATGACAATGTTTGTGGCTACGCTGAACGCCATCCAAATAATCTCAATAAGGACCGAGAAGCCAGTGGTAGCGCTTTGGACGGCCAACGTGATACCGAATGCTAGAGGGCGTGAAATATTGTTGTTGGTGAGAGGAAGCCGGACACATGCTGGCAGGCAAACGTACCGAAGGAAGTAAGCAACAGAGCTGCAGGGAATAAAGCCACCCATCTTTGGTCTTTGTAGATTGCGTGGCACCTCCATAACTATGCACCTGCGTCTTGATTAATTGCTCAAGTGGAAGAAGCAATTCCATACCATTAGGCAATCTCCAATGAGAATATAAGCCAGCGTCAGGCTCATGCTTAGACCTGAAGACCAAGCCGAGCGCGAAGGTAATGCAGGGAAAGCAGAGATCAATCTCTGTGCCATGAGCAAGACCTGGGCTGAATAAAGAATGCAAATCGCAAAGCTGAGGTAGAGTAAAAGGCCCCTCTTCCCCCTAGTACGGTGCTGCACCTTTCGCCGAAATCTCCACAGTGAGTAGAGGCAGAGACTAAACTGGATAGCTATTGGGTGGGCTACTTTTGAGTGCACAACCTGCCATCGACTTTGACACACTCACCTACACCCATAAGCATGACAACTAGATAGATGTAAGAGCTCGCGAGTATGGCCTTCCCCATGGCCCCATCAGAGGGAGGGGGGTTTTCTGACATGGGGTGGAAAGTCGAACCTGGCTACGTCGGCGAAGCAAGCATGGGGGTAGAAGTCCAACGAAGGATATCCCCACGGAAAGCCAGAAGTTAACAGGATGTGTCATTCGAGGAGCCTATCCCTAAATGAATTGAATTGAATCTCAATTGAATCGATTGCGTTGTGTCGTGTGGCAAGGAGAAGACAGGTGGTGGCGTCGAATAACCGGAGACGCGAAGATCTGCAGCTACATATAAGGCTTTAGCCATAGTGCAGGGACGACGAACCACACACCCGACCGGGTGCCTCGCTTTTCGGTCACTAAAAATTGGCCAGTCCCAATTCCAAAGGCACCCTTATCAATCATGATCGTATACAACGTACTCTGCTAGATGTGTCACAATTGCAATCTCTACCCTCGTCCCTTCCAACGCTGACTCCTTAACCACGAATAAATTGAATAGTGGCTGAAGGTCCGGCATCCATTCCTTGAAGTTGGGAATCATAGCTTCGAACCATTCATTTTTCATGTCATCCACAGCATAGATGTCGACCCTGTCGATCAGACCAGCCCTTTCCTCTTGCGTGTTTGAATGCGAGGTCGATGTTGCTGAATGTCGATTTCGGACGCAAAGGTCTCAGCTAGGATGCCAGTTTCGGGATATCACCTACAAAGAGGAATCGGGAAGGAAAACGTCCATCAGCGTTTGCCAAGAGTACAGAAGGTTGGCCGAGACGTACCGGGTCCTGAGCATTCAATCCGATCTCCAATCCGGACTGCGTGGTTGTACTGGAACTTCTCCTTCATATGCTCGCCGAATCCGGGGTAGGGGAAATATCAAAGATGTGACATTTCGCGATGTGCTGTGTTTCGGATGCGAAAGGGCGAAGGTTTGTTAGGAGAATGGGCTGGAGACAGATTAAGAAGGCGTAAGATTGGATGAGCGACGCGTAAATCGCAAAAGGAGGGGAACATATGGAGGGATACCCTAGGCCAGCGATGAGGTTGAGATGATTCACCAAGAACCGTGCATAGTGAAAGAAAAGAACAAAGTAAACAAACCAGACTAAAGCTCACCTTTCTTTTGCCCACCAAATTCTCCCGGATGACCATGATTGGCAGGACACGCTCGTCATGCAGGTATACCTGATGGGTGCCGAACTTTTTTGTGCAGATTAGATAACTCTTGTCGAAGCGATAAAAGCGATGAGGGGATGAATACTTGCCTTGTTCGTCAACGTAGCCCTCAAACGAATCTCGCCACTTGGATCGAGCTCGCGCGCGAGTGATCGAAGCTCTGGTGTGCCGACCTTGGGATGGCCAGAGCGGGGTTACTTTCGAATGGATGAACATGTCTGGTGGATGTTTAGGGCGATGGTCACCCTTCACGGGGGTTTTGAGTGGCCTATGTGATGATCGTTTCAGCTCGTATAAGATTGAGTGAAATACGATCAAGGCCAGAGAACAGGAAGCAAAGGATGCGTGGATAATCATCACTACCCAAACGTTTGGAAGAAGCATCATCCTCGGCCGTCAAAAGGTGACGGGCGAAGCAGGTTGCAAAGGCGCAGCAATGCAACTCCTAAAGCTATTCATGCAGTGTTTCGAGAAGAAGCATGTGGAAGGAGCACCATCGACTGCGACGCTATCCAAAAATCAAAACCTCATCCCCCTTTTATTGAAAGAGAAAACGCACGTCGAAATTCAAACAAATTCTCCCCAGCGCCCAACTGCCATCCTTCTCGTTGGCCCACCATCCTTGCCCGCAAGTTCCGCATGCGCCAAACGGTCTTCCACTCCTAGATAAGTGTGGCGTGGATATTGAGATCGCTCTTCCTCCAATTCCTTGTCCATCATCTGTCCCAATGGTTGCGGCTGTCTCTCGTCCGATCCTCCTCCTCCTTCATCTTCCAAAATCGCGGGTTTACCGGCCCTCTTTCTTATCTGAACGAGCTCATCCGTCAGCATCGCCCTCGCCCCGCGCCTGAGTCAAGTAATTCCTCGATGGTGATGGACTAGGGAATGGAAGGGAAGCGGTGGTCGTATGTCAGAGTAGGAGGGAAAGAGCTGGTAAAGTATTTCTCATGTAGCTTAAGTCTTCGTCGCTCCAGGTAGACCAGGGATTCGAATTCAAAACGCAGGAACACGCCAAATCCGAGGCAGATGGAAGGCATGGAAACGTCTTCTAGTTTCGTTACTCTTCAACATCAGAGCAGTTGATAGTTCAATGGATGTCCAAGACTCTGGCTGAAGCGGTTTGTAGAGCTAAGAGAATCTGGAGACGATGATGGCAGGGAGCAAGGAGCAAGGAAAGAGCTAGTATGTGACTCCGCGCAGTAGCTGTGATCTGTTTGGTTCCCAGGCGTCTCTGCAAGGTGCCCTGTTGTTCGCTACTAACCGCTCAAATGCTCGAGATCGCTATGGGACCTTTCGTTAAATGCGAATTTCTATTGCTCTTTTGCCTCTTTCCCTGACCAAGTCTCGACGTTTATTGAGTGAAATTCATCAAAGGATCAGTGGGTTGCAACACTTCTTGCGCAAACTCTCTATTAACTGAAATCAAGTGAAGGGTAATTTAAGATCTCATGGTAAAGGTATACATACGCCAGATCAGTACATGAGTTATATGAGAGACCAGGAACTAAGCTCTGAGTGATATTCAACGCTATCGCACACTGAAAGCTCAGCTTTCAGAATACCATCCAGATAAGCGTACAATCCCATCGTATCGCGTCTGCTTTGTGACATTCCATTGGATTCGAGTTTCAAATTGAACTTCACAGTCCTTCCCGCAGACGAAATCCGAATGATCTCCCTAGTCAAGGCAACCCAGCCTTGATTCCGGGTTGAGACCCAAGGCGCTGGCCCGTATGCGCTGAGATCGAGAACAATGTTCTGGAGGTGATTGTTGAGGGTAGGAATGGTCGAGAGTACATGCGTAAAGTCGCTAATGACTCGCATGCGCTTGGAATCCAATTCCCAAATCAGAGCCCTCATCTCCAACATCCGGAGTTGTTGAAGGTGTTGAAGATTCACGAATCCCGCTATTGGGAGATATGCGGCTTTTAGAACCTCTAGTCAGCCACTTAAGAAATGAATGAAGGGATAGGAAGACGTACGCTCGGTCCGTGCGCCGTTAAAGTTAGAGAAATGAAGATTTCGCAATGTAGAGCTCGCCTGATTAAGGATATTTTGAACCAGCGACATTTCCTTCTTGTCCTCAGGGCATACTTTGAGGACCCTCAAGGTCCTCAATGAGGCGATTCTGAGAGTAGAATGGGGATTGGATCCCGCGATATTTTGAACCAATTGGTACGAGTTCGTGGAGTCCAACACGTCTAGTTCGGGAATAGGACCCCCTTGCTCTCCGGTAAAAGTGTTTGGAGTGGATTTGATGACACCGACTGAACAAATCTTCAAGGATTGCAAGCTGGTACATCGTCCAAGGATCTCTGGGAGAAGCCCGGCCACATTGTGTAAATCCAGTTCGCGCAATGAGGAAGGGAAAAACGACCCGAGGAGCCACGGTGAAAGTGGTGCGGTTCGTCGGTTCCGGAGAGGGTGGTGGGTCCCATTATGTGGAGACGTGTGGGCGGTTGAGGATTCTGGGCGAGGACAAGCATGATGTGCTCGAAATCAGCGTTAGGGGCGGACCATAGATCGTCTGGTCGGGTGAAGTAAATTCCAATGCCCTGAATGTACGGAGAAATGGAGGGGCTGGCTTCGAGAAGCTTTCGAAAATTTGCAAGCTTCCAGGACCGGCCCACTCGGAAGGTCACTTGCTTGTACAGGTGTGTCCGACAGCGAGGGCCAAATGCTCGATCTGCCCGAAGCAGCGCCAATAT
>JAHBOF010000346.1:0-28067 GCA_020736565.1 Coprinopsis sp. MPI-PUGE-AT-0042
GCATCTTCACAGTCTCCCGCTGCACCGTCTCCAGGTGCTGTCTCTCAGGATGCTGCTCCTACCATGTCCAATCCCGAACGCGTGATCTGGGAATATCTCAAGGCTAGAGGTCACAGTGAAGCTGAGAAGGCTTTCCTGGCAGAGGTCGAGGGTCGATCTCCAGAAGACAAGGAAAAGCGGATGGAAACTGTAGGCACCGAGGAACTCATCAAGGCCCTCGCTGTCTATGCCCAGAAGCCCTCTAGACCTGGCGAGAATGCCCTCAAAGAATCTGGAACTGTTCTGCAGGAATTGACCGCCATGGGGAATCCTGCCGATATTCAGAAGCTGATTGCCAGTATCGGGGATGTTGGTGCCGAAGAACTGCTTGCGCTAGACCCAACAGATAAGGAGATAGGCTATGCCGAGCTCGAAGCATGGGTGGATGGCTCATTAGACATGTATCGCGTATGTATCCATTCACAATGCTGTTTACGCTATAATAACGAAGAATTCAGCCCGAGTTCAGACCTATTCTCTTCCCTATATTCTGTCATTTCTACCTTGACTTGATCCAACACGGATTCAAAGAAGCAGGTTTGTGCTAGCTGTGGCTGGAACCTGCATATGCATTAACATACCTCTTATCATATAGCACAGCGCTTTTTCAATTCCTTTTCTCCATCCCTTGCACCTTCACATGCAGCCACCATTCACCATCTTTCGACGCTTCTCCTACCTGCACATGTCCAGAATGACGAGCTTGCCCAGCGTTTCCGAAACGAGAAGTACGCCATCCGAATGAGTAAATCCGGCTTCGGCCTCCTTGTTGGATGGTTGACAGAAGGTTTCGGTGGAGAGTCAATGGGCTCTGGTGATGGCTTTACCGGTGAGCAGGGGAAGAGCGGTAGAGCAGCCGTCATGCGAGTGGTGAACAATCATTTACGCTTCGATGGTAAGCGGCCCCTGTCCCTCATTGACACTTCCTTCTCTAATCTTGCGCTAGTCACATCCTCCAATCCTACCGCCGTCTCTCCACATACGTGGGAAGAGTCAACAGGACTCCTCTCCTCGCTGATACCCCAGGCGCCTGGAGCCAAGAGTAACGCCAACCCGCAAGCCTTCAATGCAAGCAAAGGCGAGCTCAAGCTCGGACCTGTCCCAATCTCAGAAGAACTACGAACGGAAACAGAACGCGTGCTACGTGAGCAAGCAATGCTTGACAGAGATCCTACCGCACACATTGACCTCCAATTTTCCCGCCCCGTCGCCCCTGCTGGTCTTGTGGCCCCGTCTGAAGCCGATCTCTTGCCACATCCTCCCACTTTCAAGGCCATTGATATTGAGAGGGAAGTGAGCGCCGTGAGAGACGCGAGGAAACGGATACGACTTGACCCTTCAGTTTTGAATAATGTCGACCTAAACTCTCCTCAGGCTGCTGCACTCAAAGTGCGCGCTTTGCCAAGTATCTGTGCCTATACCTTGCACGATGTTACAGAAGGGTGCGTCTTTCTTGCACAAAATGTCTTGTTTCGGCTAACGAAGTTCTTGTAGCGCCCCTTGCATGACGTTCTCGCAAGATACATCTCTCATGGCAGCGGGCTTCGCAGAGAGTTATATCCGTCTCTGGAGCCTCAAAGGCGAGAAGCTACGAGGATACAGGAGCGATTTCTCTTCAAACTTAATCAAAGACCGTATGTATTCATGCCTCCCATAATAACCCTGTGCTGACGCTTCTGTTTCAGCGGCAGCACTCCAGAAACTCAAAGAAAAGAAGGGCACGACAACGCGCAAGCTGATTGGCCACAGCGGCCCTGTCTACTCTGTGGATTTTGACCCGCATGGAGGATCTGCAGCTCCCCCGAAATACCTGCTCTCTGGTTCAGCTGATGCGACTGTGCGCCTTTGGTCGATGGATACAATGACCAATGTCGTTGCCTTTCGAGGTCACGAGAACCCAGTGTGGGATGTCAAGTGGAGTCCAATGGGAATCTACTTTGCAACTGGAAGCAGAGACCGAACTGCTCGCCTATGGTCCACCGACAGGACAACATGTCTAAGAATATACGCTGGCCATCTTGGTGATGTCGACGTGAGTTCCTCCCTTCTGATTGGTTCCCGGAATACGTCCTGACTTGTGATTGGCTAGTGTGTTGGATTCCATCCGAATTCTTTGTACTTGGCAACGGGCTCCAGTGATTGGACAGCGCGATTGTGGGATGTCCAACGAGGATCCAGTGTCCGCGTTTTCATTGGACATCAAGGTCCTGTGTCGTGTTTGGCAATGAGTCCCGATGGGCGTTACCTGGCTACTGCTGGGGAAGACCTCGCCATCAACCTCTGGGATCTTGGTTCTGGGAAGAGAATCAAGAAGATGACGGGCCATGCATCGTCCATCTATACCCTCTCGTTTAGTGCGGAATCTTCCTTACTCGTTAGCGGAGGCGCCGATTGGACGGTGAGGTGTTGGGATGTAAAGGGCGCTGGCGGCCTCCGGGTGAAGCCTGCAGAGAATGGGACCTCCGAGGCGAACGCTCGTTCTGCTGCACGCGACGACGACAGTAACGAAACGTACGTCCACGCCACCCTGTTTTCAGTTTTCAGTATTGAATGCTTATTAGGGCCGACTTGATGGCAACCTTCCCCACCAAGCGAACACCAATCACAAACGTTCAGTTCACGCCACGAAATCTGTGCCTTGTTGGAGGTAACTACCTGTCACCAGAGCAGCGATAACCGTGTCACCTCTTTTATTTACTGTCACTGTGAGTTTCTTTCCTTTCGCTCGTAACATATTTTCATTAACGCAATACTCCATATCAGACCTATAGCAATCGATACCAATACCGTTGCTCATTTCTAGCAAATCGTTTGGCCCTTGCCGAGAACCAGAGTTGATCCCTTCACTCTCCGTCTTTTTCCTCTTCGTCTTCCTCGTCTTCTTCGTCATCGTCGTCTTCGACATAGTCCAAGCTAGCGACCTTGCGAGAGTGCAGGCGGTAGGTATCTTCAGGCTGAGGCTGTGAGCTCGGCTGAACGAGCTCGGGATAAGCCGCTTCAAAGTCGCACTCCTCGCCGTCAAGATCAGGCTCCGAATCGCTCACAGATGGCTCGCGAACCAGATCCCCTTCGACAACTGTCTCACCATCCACGTCGTTCTCTTCGTCTTCTTCTGCACCTCCTTGGTTCAAGGACGTAGATCCATAGGCCTGAGAGGATGCCACAACAGTTTGGGAAGCCTGGGACGAGGAATAGTAGGTAGACTGGGAAGAGGATTGCTGCTCATAGTCCTCGTCTTCGTCGTCGTTCTGTATGAGGCAATATTAGGAGCTGTTGCGATGGAAAAGAGACAGGAGGACATACCCTTTGTTCCTTGACCCTGTCTTTGGCATCTTCCTCTTCGATCAACTCGCGTTGGTATTCCACCTCGTCGGAATGAGCGAGGTCAGCGGCGGAGAGGTCGGAGAACAATGGCATGCTGGCGTAACGTCTTTGAGGGTGAATGAATGAATTATGCTGCCCATTGGGCCTCTTCCTCGTCTTAAATACACACTCGATGGAAGCCACAGACGTCAGTACATGAAAGAGATATCTCCAAGCCACAGATTATTGCCGCAAAGATACAAAGAATGACATAGGCTGAAAGGACGCAAAACAAGAATCTCTTTCAGTTTCTTTGTCTTTAGGATTTTATGTAGACGCACTGCGGTGGCAGCCTGTGTGGCACACAAAGAGGTGCCAAGAGTTGCAATTAAGGCACGTGCTGCGCTGTAAATGGGCTCGCGACTTCCGTGAACGACTCTTGCCCTCGAACCTCACGGACTGTCCGACATCATCGTCTATCTACCTATTTAACTTGCAACCAGGAGACAAACAATGGTACGTTGGTGCTCGAGACCTTTATGTTGGTCCGAAACCAGCATAACTGACGCCTACCCCGTGTCCTTGAACCATGCAGTCAGAGTCAATGGACGTGGATATGGGAGGTGGTGCTCCCATGGGAGAACCAGGAGCCTCGAATCCCCCACAGGAGAACACCAACGAACTGTCAGCCGCACCTGTCATTACAAGTGCGTACGCAGCAGAGAGGCTATAGATGGTTTTGAGAACTAACCGGGTTGGCGTGTTGCAGCATCAGCAACACCAGTACCCACTCGGGAGAGCAACTTTCGCGACGTCACGGTAAAAGTTCACATCCGACGACCAGAGAAAGATTCGTGGATGTACCTCGGTCGTGGTATCGCATCGCACGAAGTGACTGGCCATTCGTCTCGTGTCGGTGAGTTGGGCTAGGATTCTTTGCCACATTCAAACCAAAACCTGTTCGCTGACGTACCACTCGCTCCAATCTCCTATCAGTTGTACGCGCACAATCTTCTGGTAAAATCATTGTGCAATTCGATGAGGTATGGCGGCATTCCCTTTTGGGAGGTTAGGTGCTAACCGGCTTGAGTAGACCTCCGATCTCCAAGCTGAGAAGAGGGGCAACTTTGTGGTGATTGGGATGGTTGATGGGTCGCGGGTTGTGTCATGGTCACTGAACGTGAGTCGCATGGCTGGTCGTCTTATCTCTTGGGACTGGTCTCACTCCGAACTCAGGCTCCAAGCAGCTCGGATACTCTCCGCCTGCTTGCTTCCATCGAGCTTGCATGCTATAGGTGCAAGCAAGCAGTTGTCGATCCTCGCCTTCATGTCAAGGCCCGTCGGCGAATTGAGCGCATCATCAAAGACGATAGGCGAAGGAGACACCGTCGTAGAAAGGACCAAGACTCGATGATCGAGGCTTTCTCCAAGCAGACGCTGTCAGTGAACGATTCTGAAGCAGGGCCGCCTCCTGAGACTGGGCGACCCTTCTAAGCGCCTGAGTCGGTGGTGGTCATGGTATACTTCTCTTGCTTTTGCTTTCCGTTTCTGTTGTGTCAAACCTGTTCTTTTGCCTTGAAGCCATTGTATTTCTATGTATACAGTTCTTTTCCTCCTCGTTTGTTCACCCCTCGCTTTTTCAGTTTGCTCATCCTGCCCCAGAGAAACACTTTGACTATGATAGCGAATATAAACGGACAACTCTGATAAAGCCGTTGAACAGCTACTGATAAAGAATGACAAGGTATATACATAAAACACGAAGGATATCGCAATGGAGAGTCTACAACAAGTTTGACCAAGTGGAAAAGAGCGAATTGAAGGGAGGTGACACTGTTCATAGGGCGATAAATAGACGGACCTGCCCACCCAACAGGAATAATTCGATTCTACATAGCCTTCAAGACAGGAATTGAGTTGGTTATGATTTACGATCAGGATTGTGAGAGCCACCGGCATGTGAGCTGGGTAGACCTGGAATAGGCGCACGGCGCTCCGAATACTGGGGAGGTAGCTCTTCAGGGAGATCTATTGACTCCTCAATGTCCTGGTGTTGAATAACACGCTGCTGCGAAGCCTGCACGGGTGGCGCCCTTTTGTCGGTCGAACCACTCGGTTTATGGTTCGGTTTCGAGCCACCTGCCGTCGCAGTGTACGGTGAGGAAGGAGGATCGGCATTGGTCGCAAAAAGTGGGCCTTGTGGACCGACATTATACTGCTGAGTTGAGGAGGGTGGGTATTGTTGGTGATTCGGCGCCTGGTGTTGGTGCTGCTGGTACTGGTTGTAAGCACCGTAGGCACCAGCTCCGGCAGCCGCAGCCGCAACCGCAGAGGCACCCGTCCCATAGCCAGATGATGGAGGATAGCCAGCGCTGGTGACACTCTGGCCACTGCCGACCCCGCCATAAGGGCTCACCCCACTTGCATTCGAGATTGAGTGTTGGGCAGAATGCCCATAGGCACCCATCTCGTTGGCGGCATAAGGGTTATAGTCCGATGGCGGTCCTCCTGTCGTTGTAGGCGTTGTCGGTTGATAGGACGGCCGTGCGTGAAGGGATGCATGACCAACTGGCGCGCCGTAGGAAGGCCCAGACTGGAAGCTCTGCTGGGCATACGATGCGTTCGACTGGAGACTCTGTTGTGCATACGGCGCTGCCGATTGCGAGGGTGCAAGGTTCGCGTTGGAACCATTGTAAGAGCTGGGTAAAAGGTACGTGTTGGAGGGTGATTTGAAGGGACCAGGAGGTGCTCCGTCAATGTCAATCTTGACCTCGCTAGTAGGGTTCGTTTGCCTCTTCTTCCTCTTGAAACAGAAGACGGCGGCAAAGGCAAAAAGACCAAGGGCAACGAAACCTCCTGCGGCAGCACCCACAATGAGACCAATGTTGGAACCTTTTTTCTCTTCTTTCCCTTGGTCTCCAGTGTATGTATCATCATCAGCGCCCCCAGTCGAAGCTGGCTTTCGACTGGTACCCGATCCTGATGAGGGACGAACGCCTGGTGTGGAGGGGGGTAACGACGAGGACGGTTGCGCTACTGGTAGGCATCCCGAATCACCAGAAGACCCGACAGACCTCAAGGCAACACCACCGTTTCTCTGCTCTGCATCTGTCATGTAGAAGAGTATAGTTGTTCCAGCGGGTTGAGCAACCTTCCAGTTGAAGCTTTCTTCCTGCACCCCTTCGATCGCAAAATGGCCCCCATTGGGTATGAATCCCTGTTTCAGCGGTCAGGAATGCTTCCCTCGCAACCGCCGAGGATGTAAACCTACAAAGAGAGAGACGGGTCGTGTTGCACCTCCGTAATTCGTAACTGGGAAGTCGCTAATGACGACATGAGCGACGTCCCCCGCAGACCACGCAAATGGGTCGACTTACCCGCACTGCTGAAGCGCCCCGTCGAGGGAAAAGAAAAAGTCGACCCCTTTAGGTAGGCCATGGCGTTGAGCTTCAAGGTAATTTCAATGCCTCGTTGTGGGAGGACTTACTTTGTACTGTGGTATCACACGTAGCCCCTCCTGCTGGTCCCAGCGTCAACAAGTCGGTTATGCCGCCCGCTGTAACATCTGTCGCATCCGACATGCTCAGCACCATCTGGGTACCTGCAGTCCATGGCATCGGTGTTGTGAAGGATCCTGTGGTACCATCGAAGCTGTCGTCTGGAATGGAAATATTCCGCAGACTGTGGCCGTTCTGTACAAGGGTTGAGAACACCTCTCAGCGATGGGGCTTCGCAAAGAGCACTAACGGGGATGATCAACAGTCGAAAGGGAGGGGATCCGCCTATGTACGGGCGCCGACATCAGCAATAGTGCACCCAAAAGATGGTTCTGAGATTTACCTTCCCAGGTGACGGTCATATCCCCGCACTCTGTGGGGTCGGTGTGAGTGAATGGAAAGCCATGAGCGCCTTGCAGAGCAAAAACAAGAGCGAAAAGGAGGGAAGGAATGCAAGGCCACATCGATAGCCAGTCAAGGAAAAATTAACAGAACATAAAGCGGGGAGAAAGAGTGAGCAGGCTGGCTGTGCGACACTGCTTCACCGAGTGCCTGATGTTCAGGTAACCACCAAGGGGCACACTGATAGCCATCGGCGCGACAGCGCCTGCCTGCAGCCTCGCAACAATCATTTATCGACATCTTGGCATTACCCGCTGCTCAAATATTATACAGTGCTAACAACAGGAAAGAGTGTAATTACACTAGCTCTAGGCTATGAACGCGGAGAGAAGGAAGGTGGATCCTGCTGCGTGGTGGGTATCTGACCAGACTGTTCATCTGGATTATTTAGGACAAAGTTCGAGGGTGCACGGCGCTCGGTGTACATAGGTGGCAACTCAACAACACCATCGGCATTTGGTGGAATGGCATCCTCAGCGTCATCGTGCACAATGAAGCGTGTAGGTTTGTACGAAGACACTCCGGCCATGGCGGCTTTTTGCTGGCGAGAAGTGGTAGTCATGAACGTACTTGATTCGTCTGTGCGTGACGAAGGTTCGTCCAAGGGAGGTAAAACGGGTGGGCCAGAAGGGTTGAAAGGGTCGGCCACGTGAGACGAAGAGGTATGAGGAGAGGGCGGATAGTATGGTCTCGATTGGAAGGGATCGTCCGAGTGGGGTAATGGTCCCATGGCGAGCACATTAGGCGATGAATCGGCGAAGGGATTCTGAAGGTGGGCTGACGAGGGGCCGAGCGATCCTCCACGGGTGCCGTACGGGCTGGGTCCGTAGTTGAAGGGGTCTGCGTTTTGTGCTTCTTTAGCCTTGTCTTGCTTCTTTTTCATATTCTTAAGGAAGAACAAGCCCAGGGTCACAATGACAGCAAGGAAAAGCAGTGAACCAATGACAGTGCTGGCAATCGCGCTGATAGGAATGCTTGTTGGGGACACGGTCGACGAAGAGGGGGATGAAGGTTCGTTCGTGGAGTCTGAGGGTGCTCCAGTAGACGACGACGATGGCTGGGAGGAGGTACTAGAGGATGGGATATACGTTGAGGATAGGGCATTCTCGTTCAGACAAGACCTCTCATCGCTTGCGGTGACTCTGAGAATGTCGGAAACGCCCCCCACTCTTCCTCGCGCGTCGCTCATTATGAACATTGCGTTCGTGCCTGCAGGGATAGCAGCTGGCCAGCTAAATTGCATGTCTCCCCGTGGTATAGGGACGGACAGCACCTTGCCGCCAGGGACGACGACCATGAGTGTGACTGGCTGCACAGCATCGACATATCCTTCAAAGGTGAAAGGTCTTGAGGGCGCAATTAGACACGCTACAATGGGGAAGACCAGTAGACACGAACCGGCACTGCTGCAAGGCATAATTGAGCTGAAACCTGAAGTCGACACCTGGAAGAGCGCCATGTTATTTAAGCTGTCAAAGCCGCACGCCTAGACGAACGGACCTGGGTCTGTTGTGTTACAGGTCCCTCCACGAGATTCCTGGACCGTCAGAACCTGCGATGTTCCTCCTGCGCCAAACGCAGTAGCATCTGACATGGTCAGAACCATTATCTGCTCCTTCGGAAACGGTAGTTGCATGGTGTAAGACCCCCGCCCATTGTTAAACGCTGACGGTGGGATGTTGATGACTCGCTGGGATCCGAAGGGGGGACTGATCATAAGCTGGGAGGTGGCTGGTGGTGAGAACAGTCCTCGATAATCTCAGCAACGAAACATACACTGTAGGGACCAGTTCCCCCTGGAAAGCGCACGCAATTAGCCAAGACTGGATACAAAGTGCCATCAAGCTTCTCTTACCTGTCCATTCGAGTGAGAAGTCATCACACTCGGATAGAGTGCTGACAGAGAAGCTAAAGGATAGAGCGAGAGGTAGAAAACATAAAAGAGTGTACAACGAGACCAAAAGAGCGACCATGAGAGGAGAAAAAAAGCAAAGCACAGATGGAAGTGGGCAAGTGCAGAAAAGAGTGACCGTTTCCAGGCAATTCCCATGCTCAGCCCATCATAAGTTATGTTCCGCTTGGCAACCCCTAACCATCGTTGATCATCCAAATCTAGAGCCGATTTCGAGTTTCGCGTCGCACACACTCTACATAAATGAACACGGAACACCTCGTGCGGTACTACTGGGCCCTATTGCCAGCAAATATTTCACCCGGTGCAGTATGCCGGACGACTTGCCTTATCAGACAAGCAGAATACCTCATTCGGAATCACCAAGGCTTCCGGGCCAGTTCTCCTTCCGTCCAAGACCGAAAACAGTTCAAAACCTCACCTGCTCTATACTCGGCGGAATAACAGGCCGAGTGCAGTGTGTGAGCCTTCATGAGCTGCCATTCCTGTCAACCTTCAGGTTAAAATCCCACGCAATTTAACTCCAGGCTACTCGGCTCGGAATGGCAAGGCAGCTGCAGAGTAGTCACATTATGTTCCAGTTGTTACTATTAGAAGGCACGGAATAGCGAGTGAGAAAGTGAAAAATGATAGATACGGTTCTGGCAGTAGAAATCCGAAATGCTCACAGAGACCGATATTTAGCAAGACACATGGCTACAAGATACGTCAATCTTCCTGCCATATTTCCTTCGCAGCCTGAACAAGGAGAGCCAGTTTCTTCTTTTCGTCCTACCGAGTCATATATCAAATTGACGCTCAACCACGATTCACAAGGAATACTCACCTCCTCAGTCAACGGATTGCCTTGCCATGTTGACGCAAAGCCGCACTGTGTGCTGATGCATAGCCTGCAAAAGGCATCAGTGGCCACCCCGATAGCGCCGGATGGGCGGGAGAATCGCTCACTGGTTCAAGGCAACTTCTTTGCTACGTTGAGAATTTCCACTGGACATGACTTCCACAGCTTCGTTCACTCGAGCTTTAATGTCGTCGATGGATTCGAGCTAACGGAGACGTGGTTCAGCGTTGGGCATAACACCCGGAGCAAAAGCAAATACTGACCTTCGCACTCTTTGTCGTGACGAGGCCTAGCACTGCAACCTTGCCGAGAGGGAAGTACCTAAGCGGGGCAAAGTCTCCGGCGCGCTCGGTGTCATACTCTAACTGTGAGGTATTACAGTAAGCAAACCAACGGTGGTTCTCGAGAATCGAGAGGTATTTACATAGAAGACGTCGACATCTAGGGTATTGAAAACCTTCTGTGCGATGCGACCGTAGCTGCCCTCCGAGAAGTGGAATCCCTGGGGACACACATGAGCACTGCTTCCAGAGTTCAAGGGTAAAACAACAGCTGCCCACCTTGAAATTTCCACGACACATATGCACTCCGAAACGGAGATCACTTGGACGCCCCTCTGTGCACAAGTTTATCGCTCGAATATAGGTGTCAAGGAGAGCTTCGTGGTCTACTCCTGCACTCTCCATGCCAGAGATCATGTCTTCGCTACAAAAGTAGCAGAATGTAGGATCGTCGATCTGGATATTTCCTGACAACATGATCAAATCAGCGGTTCGATTGTGGTACCTGACACAGGGACGGACGTACGGCATCCTAGATCATAAAGCTCCTGGATTTCAGCGCGGTATGCCACGGCTAGGTCATTGAAGTATTCATCTACTCGAATTAGGCGTTTGATAAGAATTGAAGCGCTCGGCTGCGAACAAGCATCGGGAGGACTAACCGTCATTGTCGTACACGGAAAGGTCATAGGTCATATCGGAGCCATGTCGTTGGTGAAACCAAGAGGGGGAACAAATCGTCAACTTGATCCTTTGAACTTCCTGTAAAAGGGCGCCGTTTCAGTCACGACATAACCTTATCCATGGGACTTGACGATAGCTCATACCTCGGGTGCCACAATCGAGCTGATGTATTTGAATTCATCGACGTAGAACGACCGGGTGCGCTTGATCTTGCCCTGAGATAACGAGAAGGTGAGCCACTTGACTGAGACATATCAAGGGGGACAACGTACTGTACAATAGATAGTGGGAGCTTCGCGTATACCAGAATCGTACATCATGCGTTGATGAGGAATGTAGGGCTGAAACGAATACATTGAGCACGTTATCCTTGTGTTCGCTTCCCAACGATGGGATGCTTACCTTGAATGTAGTTATTGGCTCTGGTTGCAGCGATGATCCATTCAGCCGTTGGCGGCGAATTCAATGGATAAGCGAACCGACTTACGATTGGGGATGAATGTCATCCCTTCCAGCCTGTCGAATACATTCTCAAAGAAGAACTCTCTGGGAACGGTGCCATGACATGAAGATGTCAGCTGGAAATCGGGTGCCGTACAACAAGGAAACCCACCTGCGCAGCTCACCGTCAGTGATAGTCTTGATCCCAACCTCCCGCTGAAGGTCGACAACGTGCTTGATAGAGTCATCTTCGAGGGCACGAACGTCCTCCTGACAGCACTTCTTCTCCTCGAGCAACTGGCGCTTCTCAAACAGCGCTGCAGGTCGAAGAAGAGAGCCGATGTGCTCTGCACGATGTGGCGGGTTGATAAGCATTGGTCTTGTTGACAGCTGAGAAGGCGTGTCGAGTGTTGAGAAACGTGGCGAGCTGGAAAGTAAGGTGGAAGCTTGAGTGAAAGGTACAGAGTCAGGGAAGGGAAATCTGGGAGAGGAAAGGGTTGCTTGAAGCCCTGAGTCAAGACTGGCACCCCGTTTATAACGGTCCAGCCACGGCATCCAAATATTGTTGATCCATTTGAAAAGGTCATGAGAAGACCGTTGGAGATATGAACGGACCCTCATCACCATGCCTCAGGGAATTTTGATGATCTTGAGGTGGATGAATCGGGATTTTGCTCTTCCTGGCCTCTGTATTCAAAAGCAGGAATGCAGAGGCTCGAAATAGACGTATGACGCAGGTGGATGCTGGTTCACTTGTTCCTGGAGCGCGAATGAGAGCGTTGTAGAACCCGTCTTTCTTCCAGTTTGACTGGGCCTGAAATGCGCTTGGGTTTGAAGTTGAACAGTGGTCAGTACTTAACCATCGTAGCTCCAGATAAACTTCTCCGAGCTGGGAGATAGCGGGGGAGCAAATTTGAGCTGGAAGCGTTCAAGTTGAAATGCAGACGCCCAGAAGTCCCAAAGAAGGACTAGAATAGGGCGATGAACTGCAGATAGTTTGCCTGGCATAGAAGGGTGCACCCATCGCCCGGGCTTGAAGCCTAATGGAACGACGTTGTCGTCCCTCGTGTCACTGGAGAAAGAGGCAAGCTCAAAAGCAGAAGCGTTGAGAGAAGCTGAACTTCCTTTCGCGAGGAGCACGGCAGAAGATTAGCTGCTGGAGATTGCTGCATCCCGAGTACATCTCCAAGTTGCCGGTCTAAAGTGACGACAACACCGGCATCGGCAAAGGGCTCAGAGTTGTTACGTTCTGTTTCCAAACGAGAGTAGGAAAGAAGAAAGCTAGAGGACATAAAACGCGTCCGAACGCGCGTTCCAACCGGCAGAGTGATCAAGTGTGTCGCCAGCAACCCCCCAGAGGTTAACAGTAAAAGCAGAAGACTCATTACCATCTTCAGCATAGAAGCATGTTGTATTCCACGAGATTTGCACGGAATCAAAAGGCAGACAAGCGCGGAAATCCCGAGATAGGGGCTATTGACGTTTGAAACGGAGCTCAAACTCTAATTGTACAGTTCTTGATGGTAAGACACAGCCACTCAGTAGACAGACATCGAGCAAGATTATTTGGACTGGGGGCGACGACGAAATCAAAATTCCCCTCGAGGTACGCCTGTGCTCACTGTTGATCACGACGAGATCAAGGGCTAACCTCTGATCCAAAAGACATAAGCCATGGGTTTCGCACACAACAACGGTGAGAGCGACTTTGGGAGCGTTTGAGCAGGGGAGATTGACCAAAGATGATCACTAGTCCTCCACGCCAACCATTTCCGCAAGGACTGGCAGCGCCGGGTGCGCACCTGGTTCGACCAGCCAGGACGAAAGCTCCGCCGTCGCCAGGCTCGCAAGACCAAAGCCGCCGCTCTTGGCGTCCGCCCTCTCACCCTCCTCCGCCCTGCCGTCCGTGGCCAAACTGTCCGCTACAACCGAAAAGTCCGTGAGGGTCGTGGATTCACCCTCGGCGAGTTGAAGGAGGCTGGTATCGGAAGGAAGGAGGCCAGGACGGTCGGTATCGTTGTCGACCACAGGAGAAGGAACTTGAGCGAGGAGGGCAAAAAAGTGAACGTTGAGAGGTTGAAGGATTACAAGGCCCGCTTGATTGTCTTCCCCCGCAAGGCTAGCAAGCCCAAGAAGGGCGATTCTACTGTATGTGGTGTTGTCTTGATCTTTGAGATGTCGGGTGTTGACGCTAGATAACAGGGTGATGACCTCAAGGCTGCCACCACCCGTGCTTCCATCCCCCTGCCCGTTGGCATCCCTGCCGAGGCACCTCGCAAGATCACTGCCGAAGAACGCGAGTTCAAGGCCTACCGCACTCTCCGGGACTCCCGCGCCTGGCAGCGACACGAAGGTGTTCGCAAGATCCGTGCCCAGAAGGTTTGTAGCCGTACTGTCTTATGCTTGATTTCGATGTCTAACAACCCTCTAGAAGGACGAGGAGGAAGCCGCCAAGAAGAAGTAAATGTATCATCCCCATGGCTTATTCTTGTTATTTCTTTTTCTATCACACTTTACCACCGACCAACGCACTCTACACGGTCAGAAAAGTCATGTGTTCCATGCCATGTTCACGCTATCAAGCCTCTCGCATCGAATACGAAGGGTTTCGCCCTGCAAATTCCATCCATTAATAAGGGTATATGTGACTCTAAGATTGTAAGATAAGATCTAGTCGTGCTTGACTCCACTATCGAGCAAGCTCTTCTCTACAGCTTCTACGACTTCTGCATCTGCAACTTTGCCAACGATCTTGACCTGCTCTGCGACGTTCTTAAGCACGCCAAGCACGTCCATGTTGCCCTCCACGAAACCAAACTCCGAGTACTTGAGACCTTGCTCCTCGCAGTACTCCTTGACCATGAGGCTTGCTTTCCTCAGATTGTGTCTGGGTAGACGAGGGAAAAGGTGGTGGGTCACCTGGAGATGGAGACCACCGTGAACGAACTCAATCGACTCTGAGCAAACAACGTCCGAGGTTGTCCTCAGCTGCCGATGGGGGAAAGACTCGAGAGGGCCGAGGTCAACGGTCGACATGCTAAAGTGCGATAACACAATCTAGAGCAAAGGAAGTCAGATCAAGGCCGACAATCGGTAATCTAGACTCACCTGGACATGCAGAGGGCTGGGCACGACATGGCTGATGAGCAAGTAGACTAGAGCGTTCTGCCACGAGCCAGTGTTGTACAACACCCTCCCGTACCAGGTCCAGAACACGACGATCCCCACAACTTCGGCACGCCAAGCCCAGTTGCCACCTCTTGCCCGTCGAGTATCAAAGGCCTTCTGGAACAGGAAAATGTAAGAGTTAGCGTAGAGGTTGAAGCGCGCGAGGGCGAGGACGACGTAAAAGAGTTTGTGTTGAAGGGAGATGAAGAAGCGGGAGGGGGCGTCGAGCTTCATGTGGCGTTTGTAGTAGGTGGACCAGAGGGAGGAGAAGAAGTGGGTAGAGATGGCGAAGAAGGGGATATGTTCAATGTCTGGATCATGGGTAGGATGGTTCGTGACGACTGATCGAGAGGTTAGCGTCTGGGATGGAGAGTGTCAGAGGCAGACTTACTGTGGTGGACGTTGTGATTCTGTAATGCATGGTTAGACGGTTTGCAAACGAGACAGCGACAAAGAGACGTACATTAACCCACCAGCCAATGCTCAGCCCTCCAACATAATCGGCAATGAAGATGGAAATAATTCGATCTAATGTCCAGTTATGGGTAACTCCCATATGACCAAGGTCATGGGCCGTGAAGACGAGCTGATGCCAGAGCAAACCGAGGAAGAAGGCACTAATCTTGAAGTACCTGTACCAGTAGGCGTAGGCGGAAAGACCTGCGAAGAGGATGTACCGCAGGACCTCTGGACCGTACCCGGTGAGATATGGGGTCGCGTACAGTCCCGCATCTACTACGCGCTTGTGCAGCTCCTTGTAGGCCTTGGAATGACGGGCTTGTGTTGCCGGGGACAGTTCTGAAGGAGGGGGAGTGATGCAAGCGAGTGTGGGACCTGAAAAGGCTTTTTCTGACTGGACAGGCGGGACAAGCATCACTTCAGAAATGCCAGCACCGGTGGGCCGATGTGTGCTGGCTTCCTGATGCCAATGAAAGACGCCCTGTGGGTCGCGTCTGCGGACCCAGCCAACCATGACAGGTGGCAAGAAGGGTGCCCAGGGTTCGTCCTCTGAGTTCTGCACCTGTCCGACCGAGTAGCGAGGGATGAGCTTCATGGTATCATCCTGGTGATATGCCTCGATCTCGTCCGTGGCATCTCTGCCAACGAAATGGAGCAGAGCAAGAGAGCCGCCTGGATGAGCGTCAAGCCATTTGTCTGGGATCCTAAGAAGGTGTCCGCGATAGACGATAAGGGTCTGACCGTCGAGGATGCCCTGGGCAACCTCTTGTCTGTGCCAAAGTTTCATGGACGAATGTGACCCGAGAATATCAAAATGGCTGGGCGTTTTGTGTGGATTTGGGCTTGGCAGAGGGTTAGGGTTGGACCCCACTTGTGATCAATCAACCTTGGCTTCTTTGCTCTCTTGAACGCTACGACGACCATGCCTGACATCAGGGACGCTGTCCGCGACACTGTCGCATATCGCCACCAGCCAGAACAGCAGCGAACAAGACCAAGTCGCAGTCAGACCACAACGTACGTCGTATGCAGCCAGACTCTGCCATCTCTGACCATGAACCCCCCTCCCAGCACTCCCACCGCAAAGTCATCGACAACCAGGAGGTCCCACTCTCAGGACTCGGCAAACAACATCTCTGAGAAGCCCAGGTCAGGCGCAAAGGCAACTCGCCCAAAGAAGGGCTCAAAGCATGCCGATGTCATCGACCGTCTCGACTTTACTGGCGTCGGTCCAAGTACGTTGTTATTCATCAATCAGAGACAATGTTTCCTCATCTCTTTTGCACAGTGTTCCATCACGACGGCCCTTTCGATGCCTGCGCCCCATCCCGCAACAAGTACACCACCAAGGCACCCATGAGCACCTGGGGCACTAGACCTGAAGAGCTCAGGCAGGGGACCGGAGGAGGCGGAGCATATCCCGCTTATCCCACGGGCCTCTTCACAGAGGAACACCCGGAGCCCCCCAAGAAGAAGGTCGATGCTATCGCAGAGGCATGGGGGATCCACGAGCCAGAGCCATTTGAGGAGTTCTTCGCAGGTGGAGGAGGCAAATCCGAAACCCCCGCCAGCTCCATCTATGGCGGCAGGACAGGCCATGCATCGCAGCGTGTCGAGTCACGGGAAGGCCGATCTCGTGCTCCCGTCACTACTCGCCGAACGGCTGTTCCTCCCCCTCAGCCCATTTTTGTCCCTGAAGCCGAAGACGGCGTCGACCAGCCCATCGCGGGGTCACCTCCCGCTGGCTCAGGGCCCAAGAGATCAAAGTCCTTGATGCACAGGATCCGCAGGATGCGGGATGCACCCAACGTGCCCGTCTCTGATTATGACACCCAGCCCCCTCCGTCGCCTTCCACCCCGACTGGTGCAACCTACGAAAGCCAACCTTCTCGCCCCACCCATCGCTCCCAGAATTCGTTCTTGGGTCGCTTTGGTGTCAAGTCTGCTAACCCAAGTGCGCCTTCCAACGCTCCGCATGAGCCTGAGCCTTACATCTACATTGATAACCAGAATGACAAGGATAAAGCCCTACCAGCAACCCCTATGGACAGATCGATGAGCGACACCAGCCCCCGACTCGGTTACAGTAACTACAACACCGATAACACACAGCAACTGGGAAGGAAGACCAGTCTTATGAAGAAGGTCGGTCGAGTTGTCCGAGGGGGGAGATGAGTGGGCTCCGACCATCCCCCGTCTCCATAGGTAATGGCACCCCGAGATTCATCCTTTCCCATTAACGCAAAGACCACTGTCGAATGACGACATGGAAACGTCCCCTCTCCCCTGATGTATCCCTCTTTCCCCCTTTCATCTTACTATATTTATCCTCGCATCATTGGTTACCAGTGCCTCATGCCCCGCCACACTGTACAATCTTTGACTGGATTTTACCCGGATTTCCTCCTTCAATATGTACCCCTAGTTCATGATCTTGTCTTTATTTTCCATCTCTCTTTTTTTTTGGTACTATTTTGTACTTTTTGTTTAGGCGTTTCTTGAATTATCATCTCTCTTCTATTCTAATCTCGAACGTTAATGTCCGCCTCCTTCAAGGCTTTTTTCACTTCGCTGATCTTGACTTCCTCTCGGTGGAAGATTCCAGCTGCAAGAGCGGCCTCGACTGGTGTCTCTCTAAAGACTTCCACAAAGTGACTGGCTTTCCCTGCACCGCTGCTTGCTACAACAGGGATGTTGACCGTCCTCTTAATCAGGTTGACCAATTCCAGGTCGAATCCAAGCCCCGTTCCATCGCGATCGATACAATTCACCAATATCTCTCCAGCTCCCAAGATCACGACACCCTTGGCCAGTTCGGCCGCCGATACGTTCCGCGCCTCACGTCCTCCTGAGACTGTACATTGGTACCACCAAGCCTTCCCTGCCTCCGGCCCGTCTTGTTTGGAAAACACCAACTCGTCCTTGTACGGCCCATCGTACGTCGCAGGGTCGACAAAGCACCGCTTGGGGTCGATAGAGACCACAACGGCTTGCCGTCCATACGCATGCGCGATGGTCTCGATCGCACCTTTGCTTCCCTCTGGCTTGACCCATCCAGCTTCTCGAAGCCTCTCGACAGCATACACCGCATCGCTTCCAATACTGACTTTGTCGGCGCCCGCGCGAAAGTACGCACCAGCCACTTCTAGTGCTGGGCGAGGCGTCCCGTCAGGATCGACAGTGTCCTTGATCCCACCCCCTATGGTGAGTGGTACAAAGACGCGTTCGGCGGCAGCGCGTACGACAGCGAGCATCGGTTGATCTGTGAGTGGGGATTGGCGGAACGAGGTGATGTTGAGCAGACACAACTCGTCTGCGCCGGATTCGTAGTACTTTTGCGCGAGGTCGACGGGTTTGCCGAGGTTTCGAACGGCTCCGCCTGTTGCTGCTGCAGTCGCCGTGGAAGGAGCCTTTTCGCGCACGTCGTATTGGTCTCCTTTTGTGACGACCAAGTCCCCTTGGTCGTTCGCTCGGACATCCATGCAAGCTACGATACGCTTTGTGAGTTGGTGTTTTGCCTTGGGCACTAACTTTCGCAGCGGTGCCTCGACCGTGGAGGTATGCACTGATCTTGGTTCCTTCAACCATGCATCGATAAGCGCCAGTCCCGCCGCACCCGACTTTTCGGGGTGGAATTGGGTAGCAAAGACATTGCCTTTGCGGGCGGAAGAGAGGAAGATCTCAGAGCCGTATTGGGTGGTGGTATACGTCCATTTCATTGCGTCTGGGTAAAGCTCGGGTTGGTACTTCGCACAGAAAGAGTGGACGAAGTAGTAGTGCTCCGAGGGTTTTGCTTGCCCCTCGTTTGGTTGGGAGGTGAATGGCTCCGCAACGTTCCAACCAATCTGAGGGACGGCCTTGTCCTCATCTGAGAATTTCTCGATAGGGGAGGGTATGATGCCTAGGCCTTTGGAGTTTGGGCCTGTAGCCTCCAGAGATGACTCGAAGAGGACTTGCATGCCTATGCATATTCCAAAGTAGGGTTTGCCAGATTGGATGTAGGCGCGCAGAGGCTCAAAGAGGCCCTTGGAACGTAGATTCGAGATGGCCGTCTCGAACGCACCAACTCCAGGAAATATTAGGTTCTGGAGTATGTGTGAATAGAGACGAATACGATATGTTAGAAACACGAACGGTAGCCTCGTCAAAGTCATCTGGAGATGAGATCCAGGTGAATTTGTAGCCCAATTTGGTTAGGGAGTTGGCCAGGCTCTGGACATTCCCTGCACCATAGTCCAAGAGGTATAGGCCCGACATTTTTTGTCCAAGAAACGATAAGGAACAAGGAAGAGGGTATGATTCGAGTCAGGGAGATGGGGAAAGGTCGGGCCGACTTTAGATTAGATTATGATCCTTCAAAAATCTTTGGATCAAAAGTGACTAGGCAAAGGGGTTGCGTGCTTATGACCACTCTTTCAAGTCATATTTCGTTGGTATAAATCCCCAGTCAAAAGTTACGCCACAAAGCATCTTTTTCCCCATACCACGATGTCCAGCCCCATCAATATCTCGAGGTCTGTTGGTGCCTCCGTTAGTATTTCCCCTGGTACAAGCACCTCGCCTCTACACGAACACTTCCGCAGACGCCATCAGGGTGAAGAGGCTAACCAGCCAAGGATCCTCCACCCTCTGGAGAACGAGGGCCTGAGGCTCCTCGTCCTTGAAAACATCAGTCAGGATGCCGTGGCAGCCTTCCGCAGCCAGGGATACCATGTTGATCACCACACCAAGGCCATGGGTGAGGAAGAGCTCATTGAGAAGATCGGAACCTACCACGGCATTGGAATCAGGAGCAAGACCAAGGTCACTGCTAAAGTGCTTAACGCAGCCAAGAAGGTGAGATATGCGCGATATCGCAGAGAGCTCGAGACTGAACCATGTTGAATAGCTCCTGGTCATTGGATGCTTTGCATCGGTACCAACCAAGTCGATCTCGAGGCTGCAGCGCGACATGGTATCCCCGTCTTCAACTCTCCCTTCTCAAACTCCCGCTCTGTCGCAGAGCTCGTCATGTCCGAGCTTGTAGTCCTCTCCCGCCAGCTCTTTGAGCGTTCCTACGAGCTCCGCACCGGTCTCTGGAACAAGCAATCCAAAGGCTGCTGGGAGGTCCGTGGCAAGACCCTTGGTATCGTTGGGTACGGGCACATTGGCTCGCAGCTATCTGTCCTTGCAGAGGCATTCGGCATGCGCGTCCTCTTCCACGATATCCTCAACATCATGCCCATCGGCCAGGCCCGCCAAACGGAATCCCTCGAAGCTCTCCTTGGAGAATCCGACTTTGTCACCCTCCATGTCCCCGAAATCCCAGACACGATCAACATGATCTCCAAAACCGAACTGAGCCAGATGAAAAAGGGCGCGTACCTCATCAACAATGCACGCGGTAAAGTTGTGGACATTCCAGCTCTCATCGAAGCGCTCGAATCCAAACACATCGCAGGTGCCGCGATCGATGTCTTCCCCAACGAGCCAGGTGCAAACGGTGACCCATTCGATGACCAGCTCAACAGCTGGGCGTCCAAATTGCGCAACCTCCCCAACGTCATCCTCACACCTCACATTGGTGGTTCGACAGAGGAAGCGCAGACGATGATCGGACAGGAAGTCTCCTCCTACGTCTCTCGCTACCTCGGCTCAGGCTCCAGTCTGGGCGCCGTCAACTTTCCCGAAGTCGATCTGCGTGCGCTCACCAGTGCGCAGGCGGACCAGATTCGTATTTGCCATGTGCACAAGAACCAGCCTGGTGTGCTCAAGCAGGTCAACGACGCGCTGTCGCCGTACAACGTCGAGAAGCAGTTCTCGGATTCCAAGGGCGAGATTGCGTATCTCATGGCGGATATCTCGCATATCAGCATGTCAGAGTGGACTGCGCTGAAGGAGAGGATCAACAACACGGATGCCAACGTCCTCACTCGATTCTTGGCCTAAAAGATCCCCCTTTCTTTCCCAAAAAGCCCGACGATGGACGGTGTATGTTTTCCTCCTCAATCTGTTCTGATCTTTTCGTTCGAGTATCTCATCCCTGTAGGCATACCTTTGCGTGCGTTTACCCGTTTTGGATACCACTCAACTGGATATCCACCCTACCCATTCAACTGGATACTCTTCCTTCGTCATCTCCTTCGTCATTTCACACCATCTAGATTCAACACAACCCATAGCATCCACATGTTAATCAGTAATCGCATGCAAGCGTTTGTACAGTATAAAAGGGATGGAGAAAGCAATGTATAACAAGTTCGTATAGTAAAACAAAGGGGAATCGAGTGACTGCCAAGAAACGGAGTAGGTAGAGAGGGGGAAAGACCTAAGATTCTTCCTCTGGGTCGCCGATACCTCCTGGTAGAATCGCAAATGTCGTTTCGGATTCGGGAAGGCAAGGCGAGTCGTAGATCTTTGCATGATCGAGTGTTCCCTCGCCCTTTCTTGAGTTGCAATCTGGAGAGGTCCCGGTGAAAAGAGTTATCAACATGACAGCAGGATTGCTTACCTCGTCGTCGAAGCATGAGCCATGATGTACCAACCAATGGGCTTTCTTCTCGTTACCGTACGCTCCAGGTGCGGCGTCTGGTGTCGACAATGACTTGATTCGTCACCAGAACCGCGATACCGAACTTCATGAAAGGGTGTGTTAGAAGGTGTTTGAATACGCATCTACAAGGAAAGCTCACCTCGTCTGCTAACCGCTGCAGTGTTCGCAGGAACTTGCCCAGATGCGTCTGTCGGGAGGACAGTTCCCACGTCCACTAAGTCCGTCCTGTACAACGCGTACATGAATCGACAATCAACAGGCAGAACCTGAACCATTTATTAAATTCCTCTGCTGGGGATATGCAGATCTCTGGAACCGTACCTCGACTCCGAATTAGTGCACTTGCGCTCGTCAAAAGCGCTTTGTTGAGGGTCTGCATTATACGCCCTCGCATACGCGATGTTATCCAGAACCTCCTCCCCATTCAAGCCGTACCTCTCTGCGACGCTAGCGCACGTACAGGACGGAATGTCCCTTCCGTATCGATGTAAAGAGATTTACACCTCACCTCCGCCATGTTGACAGGCAGCTGCAAGTCCCACCGCGAGGGTATGGCAGAGCTGGGACTTTCCTGTTCGGAATTCACCAAAGAGCTCGGTTATGGCTCCTGTCTCGATTCCGCCTTTGGATTTAATTCGCTCGTCAGGAGGGCATAGGCCAAAGGATGTAAACGACATACCGCCTAGCAAGCATCGAGCTGCTTCGAACCAGTGGTTATATGCACCAGTTCGGACCTTCGAGCATGGACCTCTGTCGCACTCTGGAATCCTAGCGGGACAATCTTCTGGGCTGGACAGCTTCGTCAGCTTCCCCCAATCGCTCAGCAAAGCAGCCCACACACACCTTCCGCCAAGATCTTATCCGCCTTTTGCTCCGAGATACCTCGAATGGCCAGAGGTTCTTCTTGGGCGAAAAGCAACAGCTTCGACGGTGTTCAAGCCAGCCTCTGCGAGTTTCTTGATATCGTTTGGGTGGATGCCTGCTTCTTGGAGCTTGTTGACGAGCAAGGGTCCGCTGAACGAGTAATCTCCCTCCTCTTCGCCTTCGGGTGCTTGAGAGCCTCCATCGTATTCTGGGACATTGTGGATGAGTGGGCGTGTCGAGAGAAGGGTAGTGGAAAGGGTAAAGACGGCGGCGTCGCGGCGATGGGCCAAGGCGGTGAACACGAGTCAAGGTGATGGCGGCTGTTGTTTTGACAAATGAACGCGTCGGGGCATCATGTGATCGCGTACTAATTAGGGCCTCGGGCGCTTCTGCAGTGGATTTGCAGTAGATATTATGGAATTGTGGGGTAACACATCGGTTATATATTCGTGCCCATTTACGTGAAGCGCACACATTCGTTTGCCCCGTCTCTTTAGGTAGAGGCTCACCACACGGCATGAGAAAGCGCAGAGCAAATGTCAAGAGGTCAAGTCCTGTCAGCAAGCCTCGTACGCTGGGCCTGCACACAGTTGTGGACCATGAGTTGGAGTCCCTTCCAGCGCTGGTGCAACGCAGTCCCAACGGACAACAGACTGGGCAGTGAGATTTCTGCAGAGTTGCAGAAGACAAGAGCGAAGTCATACATTGGTTTTGTGCACGAGAAACCGCTCAGCAAGCGCCTGAATGGTTGTTCTCGTGCATGTGTACTAACCTTATGAAAAGTCCCCTGGAAGTTTAATAAAGAGCAGGTCTGAAAGCAAATTGGTCACCGAAAGCAATAATTATACAAGAAATTAAGAGGTAGGGTACGTAGGTGGTCGTAGTTAAGTGTGAACGGCAGGTTCCGCAGATGGCGAGGCCTGCTCGAGCAACTCTGTTGCAACCGGGAGCTCTTGCAGAACCGCATCCTTGCCGAGCAGGTTTTCAAAGTACTCGACGGCCTTGAGATCCAGCACAACGCGTTCCCACTTGAGTAGTTCGTACACGTTGACCTGGTCGGCGGTCGTAGCGTGACAGTACTTGAGCAGCCGAATGGACCTCTCTAGGCCTGTTGCAACCTTCTCTTCGCCGGTGATGAACAAGGTCTTGCGAAGTCCGAGCAAGTCAATCTTCTGCTGCAGGTGCTTGGTCTTGCCATTTGGCCAGTCCAGACGAGTCATGACACCAAGATGGCTCTCCTTCAGTTTGGCGCTGAGAGCAACGCGCATTCCCATCTGGACGACCTTGCGTGGTAGCTTGGTGCTAAAGTCGCGTGGCTTGGGACCGAATGCGATACCTCCTCCGACAAGCATAGGACTCTGGGCGTCGCCAAGACGAGCTTTACCCGTTCCCTTCTGTGGCCGGACTTTCCTTCCAGAGCCTTTGACTTCTGAACGGGTCTTGGTGCTGGCAGTTCCTTGCCTGAGACCGTCAGGTGCTGAACAGCGCAGAGTTGGAGGATGTCGCGACGAATAGGTTGGTTGAAGACGGTGGGGTTCAAGACTACGACATTCTGTTCAGGCTTGGGTTCATTTGGGAACTGTTTCAGTGGTGTGTCAGTTCTAGAATCAATGGCCTGCTGATTGGCGTCACTGGGGTACCGTCAGCTGGTGAGCTGGAGTGCTTGCATTGGCTTACCTTGACGAGGCAGCGCGGGCAATGATAGAGGTCCCTGCGCGTTGCAGAGTTGGTAGAGCCTGAGCGACTTGTAAGTCATGCAAATACAGCCAGAGACAACGACATACCCTTCGCGTCAACATCGTCCTTGCTTAACCTCCAAATTATTCCGCTGCCAGATCACAAGACGGTCCGAAACGGAACGGAATCACTGTCGGATCAGACATCACTTTCGGGTCAATAGATCAAGCTTCGGCATCAACAGAACAGCGTGCGATAAACTATACAGTCATCGGGACTGCCGAGCTGCTGCCGGTCATCGACAGAGTGAACGCCATTGGCATCGACGACCGTTACAGAACCTCAAGACCGGCACCATGGCTTCGTCAGTTAAGGCCGTTCAGACTTTTGGCAAAAAGAAGGTCCGTGCGCTCAGTCTTGCTCAGGTCGACCAGGAGGAACTCAACGAGCTGTTAGACTGCCACTGCAGTCGCCCACGCAAGGGAGGGCCGTGGAATCATCCGTGTCAATGGCTCACCTATCAACCTCGTCAAGCCTGAAACCCTCCGTCTCAAGGTCTACGAGCCAGTGCTGGTTGCAGGCGAGGAGTCGTTTGGAATCCTCGACATCCGTGTGCGAGTAAAGGGAGGAGGACACACTTCCCAGGTCTACGCCATCCGACAGGCCATCGCCAAGGCCCTTGTTGCCTACTACGCCAAATACGTCGATGCGTTCAGCGCAATCGAATTGAAGAAAAAGCTGGTCAGCTACGACCGAACACTCCTCATCGCCGACCCCAGACGGATGGAGCCCAAGAAGTTCGGTGGTCCAGGTGCCCGTGCCCGGGCAGAAATCGTATGTTCTTGTATGCTATTGCTTCAGAGAAGTTGGTGCTCACAGACCCCCAGTTACCGTTAGATTCGCTGCTTGTACATTATTCTATCCTACGCCACATGTCATGAGATTGCAAGCAATAAGAGTCTCGTTTCAATATCCAGTTGCATCCTCCTGAGATCTCTTTTTCTCTAAGCTTCCGGAATCCGTAGCGCACTGCAGTTCCCTCATCTTTATCTTGCGCTCGTTAATCTGCTGTTTGACTGTGTTGAGATCAATTGATTGGCGACCGTCAGTTTGACCCGGTCAGCCTCAACCAAGCGTGTCTTCCACCTTTTGTCTCACTGTCAGCACCCACTCGCTCAGGCCGTTCCGTAATGAACCTGCCAACATCCACTCAGACCCAGAATCCAATATTCCACAAGCCCGATGGCTCCCAGCTTGCCATCTTTGCTCAGGCGGACGGTAATGCCAACCGCATGAAACTCGCCAGACGGCTTCGGGTTCGTGGAACCGCACATTAAGCGCTCGCCCAGCATTCCGTTGCTGATCCATGACATAGACAGGCGGAGCCGCCACTTGCACCAACCCAAAGCTCGCTGATATCATTCTCGTGAATCCAAGCCATACTGAAGAAGAAACAGGGATATTGTCAGCCCAGGCGATTATCGACGCTTGGGCGGACAGCAAGGTCATACTCGACTACCAATGGGTGAAGCAGTGCTTGGACGAGGGGCGATTACTCCTGGAGCAGGATAACTGGGGAGGCTTCCTTGTCCAGCCCAATGCGACGCCCCATCCGATGAGGACGATGCGAAAGGTCAGCACTCCCCTCTGGCACTAGTTTTTCGATCCAGCTTAGGTCTTATGAAAAGGGCGTTGCCTACTCCGCGACCCAGTCCAGATAGCTTGCAGCATTCTGCACAAAATACCGAACAGCCGACTACTTCATACTCACCAGGAGGCTCCACGACCCTACGAACATCGCCTGTCGCCTTTCAGCCGAATACGACCTCCCAGCCTGTACAAAACGGCATCCCATGGCATCTACAATGCAACAACAGATGTTCAGTGTCGCCGAAGCGGCAATGGGAAATGGAGCCATCCCAGCTGCCTTCACACCGGAAATGTGGATGTCTATATGCGATGTCATGTCGCAGTCGGACGAGCCAGGGTTACAGGTCCTTGCGGGCCATTTGAGAGGCCTTGGTCCTAGTGGGAGTGTTCCCTCGGGCTCGACGGCAATTCCCCCGCCCACAACTTCCCGCCATAGTTCTGTGTACTCTCAGTCAGAGCCACCAGGCATGAGTGCCTCACCTTCCCGCACCACTTCCGAGGAGCCTCGCGCGGGTGGCAAGGCAAGGCAAAGGCGGCTCGAGAAACGAAGTGCTTCTTGAAGAATGGTAAACCTATCGAATTCTTTGTCCAAGTCGATCATGTACACAGACGCGAGATTATAGCTATAATCAAGGTCCGCACGATTCCTATCCCCACTCTCATGATAACTAATGATAGAGTGGCATAGGCTGAAGGCGGCTCAATACTCAAAGACGTTGAGAAAGTGGACATTGCGGTTCTCTATTCAGCCGCCGCTGCCGGCACTCCAATAGCAAGAGAGTATGCAGCTCTCTACAAGGCCGCCTCCTCTGCAGGCGTCCCATGCGTTGGAGCGCAATTTGTACGTGACTGCCAGACCAAGAGGCGGTTGCTCGATTGGCACAGCTACGCGTCTAAAGATCCAGAAAAGAAGCGCAAGAAATCGATAGACGTCCGTCGTCCCCCTCCTCCAGATGTAGAATCAGAGGATGAGGAGCCAGACGTCCCACTTGCGAAGAAACCAAAGGAAGCGATTGTCGTCAAAACGCAGAAAGCACGACCGAAAGCTGAGCCCAAGCCTCCGCACAAGTCAAACCTGCCCCTACTCCAACTGTATCACAGCGTGTCAAGACAGCACCTATCCCTCCACAACAGCCAAAGGGAAGACGAGGTCCCGCGACTACATTCACCGAGAGCGAGTATCAGCGGGCAAGAGATATTGCACTGGAGATGTACAGTGAGGACCCAGAGGCTTCACAGAGTGCTGTTGCAGCCCGCTTGTACAAGGAAGTGAGTCGCCGCTTTCGCGCTCGCGCTCATCCCGACTGATATTATTGGCTAGATGCCCACACATTCTGAGGGCTCCTGGAAGACAACCATGTTCTTCCGGCTCAAAAGTCAAATGGATGAGGCAAATCGGAAGGGAAGAATTCAGTACAAAAAACGCAAGAGGCAAGAGGGCAAAACAGCGAAGGCAGAGCGAGCGTTGGCGCGTCATATGCAGCTGGAGGTTCTGGCAGCCCCATCGAGCCTGTTCCCCCAACTCCTTCACATGAGGAGCTTGAGGAGCGAGACATTGACGATATTGTCAATTTCTTTGTGAACGGAGAAGACGAGGAATTTGGAGATGGGGAGGAGCGCGACCAGAACCGCGACGCGATCTTTGGCAAGCTGGATAAACGGGTTAGTGGATTGTCACTCTCGAAAAGTATGACTCTCATGGAAACTTTCTAGGTGCCCTGTCGAACCGAAGTCAACTGGAACGTTTTCTACGGCAAGCACTTCCAGCGCGTTCAGAAACTTGTGGAAGAAGCAGATACCATGCAAACTTGAGGACCGAGCGGTCCCTTGCAGAATCCTATACCTTATGGACACTTGTAATCATTATAAGATAATATTGACCTTCGCCGAGAGGGTATTCTTGCTACCAGGTTGCGAAAGAGTACCTGAACCGAGACGTGGCGCGTGGCTAGCCCAAGGTTTGAGGTAAAGACCGGATGGTGATGCAATTGCATTGAAACGTCTAGAAAGCTGTCTATTCTTCGGCTGCCTCGACCAAAGGTTTAGGTGGTTGCTTGAAGAACCGCTTGCGCTTTTCCTCTCTGTCTTCGGGGCCGGTACCTGCGAGAGTTCCCGAGTAATCGAACAGGGCCATGCTGCCTCCGAGAACTGCACAGCCAGCGACGCCTGCGGGTAGTGACCGTGCTACGGAAGAGTTATAAAAAAGTTGACAGAGAGCTGGAATGCAACTCACATCGTAGACCAGCCAGGAAACCAGCAGCGCAAGCGCCGGAAGCACCGTTCCATGCATCATCCACCCCCGTGTTGCGGATGGTTG
>JAHBOF010000347.1:0-27977 GCA_020736565.1 Coprinopsis sp. MPI-PUGE-AT-0042
ATCATAATGACTTTCGTGGTCTGGGTCAGTAGGTTCGACTCCTACTCGTGTCATTGAACGATGGAATCCACTTCAGTTGAAGATTTTGTTTCCCGTGCTGTTTACCCTCCCAGCGTTGCGTTCCCTATTTGGGTATAGCAATTGTGTTTCCGAATACATCCCACATACTCTGATACTTGCACGTCCCTTTCGACTATGCGAAAAATATATATATGAAGGCAATGTTTCTGATAGACGGGATCAGGTTTCGAACCTGCGCCATGGACTCCATACTTCTATAGCCTTGACCAATTGGCCATCGTGTCCTAAGGCGAGAGTGTTTCTATCCTCTTCTCCGCGACCAAGCAGCCCGTGGCTCAGGACGATTGAATCCTGAAGGTACCGGCAGAAAGTACTCGATCCTCTAGCGTGTATATATTATGCCAAAGTGAACATGGCAGGGGGCACTCAACACCAAGGTTGAGCCTGCGCCTCCCAGTTAGCTGACGTCAGACGATTGAGATCGCGCGACGAATAGATAGGGGCCACCCAAACCTTGATCTGCAACCTCCACATCGTTCTCATCCACACCTCATCACTCCTCTCATGTCCAGATGAAGCGTGCATCTTCAAGACGCTCTCCCTCGCCCAACCCACTTCTTACTCCTCCGCCACCTACTCGCATTCTCCGAATCACATCATATGGATACAAGAATGGACCTCTCGTGCCCAAACCAGCCATTACATCCGACCTACGCAACCTGCCCAATCCACCCAAGCATGTCCGAAACTCACAATCGGGGATGTACAAACCTCTTCAGGAGTGGCTGTTCTCGATCGGGGAGGTGAAAACGCGCTTTGAGAGTATCACACAGGCGATACAGGGAAGAATGTCGGAGGTGGAGGAAGGGGACGCGTTTAGGAAGCCGCCAAAGGCGACGGCGGAGATGCCACCAAAGCAAGATGTTGAGATGAAGGCAGGAATGGATGACGACGACGAGGAGAATGAAAGCGGGCAGGAGAGCGACGAGGAACATGAGGAAGCGGAAGAGGACACCGCAGAGGTTTCGGTGGGTGTGTTTTGTCAGCTGGGAAGGCATCGAAGTGTGGCCGTTGTTGAAGAGCTAGGGAAATGGAGGTGGAATACGCGAAGTGAGTGGGACGTTGTGATTGGACACAGAGATCTGGTTGTCGAGCGAACTCAAGCGCATAAAGATAGAGTGAGAAAGAAGGCCAGAGATACGAAAAATAGGAGAGGCAGTTATGAATCTGATTGACTTATTGAGATTGATAATGGCAATGTGCTTCAATACAATCGCTATCCTTTCCCGGCGTTGTACTCATGTGCTTCTTTCTGCCTGGGAACTGCGCCTTGGATCGCGGAGCAAAAGCGAAAAATACCGATAGACGACACCAGCAGGATTCGAACCTGCGCCCTCAAAGAGGAACAGATCAATCCTCGAATATTGTCAACCCCATTCTAATCTGTCGCCGTAACCACTTGGCTATGGTGTCCACGGCCACCCTCTATGGATTGATATTATAGCCAGAACGCCACCAGAATGGAAGCGTCATCGAATATAAGCGCCCATCGCCAGGCCTGTGGGCGGCAATCGTCGTTATGGGCTCAAGTGTACATAGTGGGCTGCAGAAGCAATGAATCTCTATTCTTATCTCCAAGGTGCCGTGAGGTAAATGAGACGCTTGCAACTATGCTAACAACGAATTGATCTCGTCGGATAGACGACCAATCTTACATTTGTATCCGGGGGGATATCGCTACGCAGTTTTCGCCGGACCTCTACAGCATCAATTGGGCATAAATGCTTCCCAGCTCAGGCAACAGGACCTTATCACTACCTCTCTCTCTCACTACCGCTCAGCCCACCACAACTGCAACAACAACTATCGTTAATAATGGACAACACCATCCCTCCTCAATTTGACCCAAAGGACTTTCCCTTGTGTGAGGACATGACGAGCCTGATCTCTACGGTCAGGGACGTTTCTCAGCAAATGAAACGTCTCGAAGCCGCTCTGCCTTTCTTGTCATGGAATGTGGTGGCTATTCAATCCCAGAACCTTGTGTATCGCGAACGTCAGCGTCAGTACGACCTACTCAATGGGATAAGCTCTGGCGACCCTGTTCTTTCTGGCGCCAGATTGGTAAATGGACAAGCCTCCATTCGGGCTGAACTACTGGCAGCTGACAACAACAACGACAAGCCAGATGCTAGGACTTCTCAGGCGGGTGCTTCAGAGTCGCACTGCACTTGTGCCGTCTGCGTCAACGCTCGAAATCAAGTTTCAACGTTGACTCATCAGCCCTCTAACGCTGTCGGCAACCACAATCAGAGTGGCATAGCATCTGGCAGCCCCTCGCAGTCTGAGTCTTCTTTCTATCTTCACCCTGGCCAGGTTTCCTCGGACCCGGGTCGCTCTCCCTATCAGGGTACGGCCAACCCGCCCAATGATCTCAGTATGTCTCAACGCCGAGAGGCGTTCTATCGTCTTCCCAATGAGTGCTGTGTAGATCTTAGTGCTCTACGACTATCCCAGGCTGGTCCTGGTCCATTCACCGTCAACCACTCTGGTTTTGAGAAACCCAATCCTGCTTTTTCCCCTTCCTCCTCGCTGGCTAGCAAGGTAAAGTCTAGCGACATCAGGGAAAAGCTGAAAGGTTAATCTTGGGTAATCATCGTAACTTAGATGTCATTACACTGTTTTACACCGAATTACCCTGCTTACCCACCTTACCTGTTTTACCCAATTCTACCATGGTCCCTGGGCAGGTTCAGGTAAATATCGGGTAATCCAAGGATAGTTCGGTTGTAAGATTTGACTATCTCTGGCATATTCGTGTATATCTCAAGCCGCTTCCCAGCCATTTGTCGCATAACTTTGAAATTGCACACAAAGATGTTTCAAAAAAACAAGGTATATTGAAACAGACGTATGTAGTAATTTACATGCGTAACATGGACAAGCTACATTATGGTGGAATTGCATAACATCCACTGGTACCTGAGTCATATCAGCCCAACACGTAGGTATACAAGCTGGATCACGCACGAAGACGCCAGTCGTTTGGCCAGGTAAAGTGGATGACATCGGGGCGAACGGATAGAGTGGTGCAAGGGCGGATTGCTATAAGTTACTGGTAGTGGTGAGCGAAGGCAAACCCACAGCGAGTGAATGAGTAATGGCCAGCAGGGGATGAGCATTTGCCAGTGAGGTGACGGCCAGCGCTCAGGAACGGCCGAGCAGTCAAAAAGCTGGGGACATAGGCTGGTCCTTGGGACAAGTAGAGTTGGCAGTGCTAGGCAAGGAGACGAAAGGGTGCATGGCCAGGCGGCCAAATGAGGAACATTGGCGGCCAAACATGCAACCATATTACAGCCAGGGGCGAGCACCTACGTAGCAGCTAGTGAGAAGCTAGAAGCGACGATGAGAAGAAGGTAGCGGCCAGTGTAAGTAGACGAGCGGTGAGGATGACGGCGACGCGCTGAGCACTAGGCAAGGGGAAGGTAGTGGTTAGTGTTCTGGAAGGTGGACGGACTCACTGGAAAGTGAAGCTGCAACTTCACGCAGCAAATGCACAAGCCGACAGTGCGGGTGGTGAGTTGATTGTGGGAGTTGGTGGAAGAGTAGAGGAAAGCGAAGTTGAGTTGGTTTGGCCATTGACGTGGCACCAAAATCGTGGGAGCGGGAGCTATTGTGACGCGCGTCGCCGCTCCGGACATCACGGAGTTGGACTTCGACGAATTTGTGTTGCACGCTCGACCAACAACTGACGAGAAAGAGCAGTACCATTTCATGTATTGTAGACTTTTTGGGCCAATAAGAATAGGAGCATTATGTATCCATTAAATAGGTCTGCGCGCTGCATTCGTGATACCCGGATTCCTTATCTTGCCTGTCCCAAAAATGGTGCAGTGTAATTGACTGGAAGCTTCGAATAAGGTGCATGTTTTCGTGAATAATCGAGATGTCTTAAGATAAGCTTACCTCTCTGTTATTTCAACTACCCAATATTACTAAATGGCATGGTAGAAGGAAATAGTGTGCAAGAAATACATGTATAATACCTGAAATTACCTACAATTATGATGCACTACATGCATTACACTTGTCTACCCTGGCCGGTAGGTAAAATAGGTAATCAAGAGCCATTACCCTTTTCGGTTTTCCCTGATGCGACGTGTCACAAGCCGAGATTCAGCATGATTCGCCCATGGATGTTTCTAATCCAAGTCACTTACATCGCTTTGACCAGGCTGCTCAACCTTGGGAGCGATACCAGCAGTTCCCGTTCTTGCTTGACGCGTACTGTAACCTCGATGGTGCAATTGTTCCCGCCAACGATACCGCTGGGCGTTAGCATATCTCTCTTTCTCGGTTGGGTTGAACGACTGAATAGGTTCTCGACTCTACGGGCCCTCGACTCGACGTCCATGAACCTGCTGTATCTCTCTTCCTTTGGTGTTTGACAGACTTTGACTGGGTTGTTTACTTCACGTTCGCCTAATGCTGGTTGTATCCATGTTTCCCCTTTGATTCAGTGTTTTGAGCAATACTCTATTCGTAAATTTAATAAACTCCTCTCCATACGACGACGTTCTTTCGAGGTATGCCTGAGCCCAATAAAATACCAGGATGATATGCAACATGTGCAGGGCAACTGGCGCCCCGCTTCGACACAGTCACCAAGTTCACTGAAACGGGCCTTTTGCTCCCATCACACCCTCCTAGATATGTTCGAAGCCGTCAACTGTATGTGTAACGTCGATTGAGACGTATCTAGAGTTATACAAGATCGGAATTGGCAGGATTGGACCTCTTTCTACTCATCAGTTGTAAGATATGGCACTTCCCTAAGACCTCAGATCACGCGAGACATCAGTGTAACCCAGTTATATTGGGGGAACAATGGATATCTACGAGTGAACAAGGTGCAATAAGGGTAGTGTCAGGGATGAGGTACGAGGAAGGTGACGGCGCGCCAGCTAGGCGCGTCGGTAGCCTTGCGATAAAACAGAGCCAAACAGCCCCTATAGGGGGGTCCGGAAGTCCGGGCTCAAATCCATCCCTTACATTCTCCCCCTCTGGCACACACCTGTGGGCCACAGTAAAGTGATGGTCCTGGAGGGATGATCAAGAGACCAAGAGGGAGGAGGTAGGGACAGTGACGAAAGGTAAAGAAAGGGATTAGATGATGAAAAGGAATTAAAGGTCAATATAATGTAGAGGTAGAAGGTAAGATATATGTAGGATAGGCATTAGAAGCATGAATAGCCCGAAAAGAGGAACAATAGACATGTATGAGAAAAGTCATAAGCAAGCATGATGGGGTCATGGTTGAAGACAAATAATAGTGAAGGAATTAAAAGAAACAAGATAACAATTACGCAGCTTTAAGGTTGGGAATACGACGTCGACGCGGGGATCGATGGTTCCAAGGGCAATGACAGTATGGACATTCGCCGCTGCGTGTGGTGAAGTCCGTTTCGTGATGGCGGTGTGGGCGAATGGCAGTAGGCGGTGAGCGTTGTGAACCATCAACCAAGAGCGGCAAGGGGCGGCGCCAGTTCGGGGAGTCGGCGCCTAAGCCAGGTGACGAAGGACGAGACCAAGATGCACGAGGACGTGCAGGTACCGAAGACGAGCGAGACGGCGGCGGTCGAGGTGCCGGTGAACGGTTCCGTTGTGGCAAAGCAGGTGGTAGGGGATCCGGAATACCTGAGGGGTCGGTTTGAGCAGCAGCCGATACGGTGGGACGAGACGGAGGTGGTTCCCGAGCTTCAGAACGAAGCTCAGTGACCTCAGACGCGAGATCGTCAGTTCGACGCCTGAGCGACGCAATCTCGCAATCGTTCTGTTGCGCCAATTCAAGATGGCGGGCATCTGAGAGCTCGTTGAGCTGTCGCGTTGTTTCGTTGAGCTGCTGCCGAATCTCCTGGTTCTCGTGCTGGAGATCCTGGACCTGGACGCGATTCTTGGCTGTCGCGTCGTCGAATCGTCGGCTGAGATCGTCCATCTCGCGCTTGTAGTGACTCGCAAGGCTAGTTGCCTTCACGACGTCACCACGCAGCACCTCGGTGAGGCGCTCGAGGCTCTCCACCCTCTCCAGGAGCTTCTGGAGGGTCTGCGAGAGAGCGGGTGCTCCGCAGACACTCCCCCTCATTTCCTCCTCCACCCTATCCACGCGTCGGGAAAGCTTTCCGACGTCGTCGTTGACACGAGAAGCGCTCCCCCTCAATTCCTTCTCCAGGGCGTGAAGGTGCTCGTGGTGGCGCTCGTGCGTTTGCGTTTTGACTTCGTTGGTGATCTTGCGCCATCTGAGTAGGTTGTCGAGGATGAGGCCTAGCCCTTGCTGAATATAGGCAGTCTGGTCGTCGTCGCGGAGGTCGCGGACGGCACGCGCGATGTCGTAGGTGATGTCGGGCAGTAACTCGTTGATCTCAGAGTGTGCGAATGCCAAAACATGGGTGTGGTCCATGTTCCTCCTCTCCCAGTCTACCCAGCCTCTTCCGTCTTCCACCACATTGTCCACGGACGCGTCGTAGACCGCGAGGATGCTTGCGGGGGTGATCTTCCTGCCGAAGTAGTCAATGGTCCGATGCAGGTAGTCGGTGGGGTTCGTCGCGTCGCTGCGGCTGCCCATAGGTGTAGCGGTGGTGTAGGTAGTTGTTGAGAGATAATAGGACAGCTATGTGAGCTGTAAAGCGTCGGGGTGGTCCCGGAAGAGTGTGAAGTAGAAAGGAGTTTCTGGACACTGAAAAATATGTAAGATATGGCACTTCCCTAAGACCTCAGATCACGCGAGACATCAGTGTAACCCAGTTATATTGGGGGAACAATGGATATCTACGAGTGAACAAGGTGCAATAAGGGTAGTGTCAGGGATGAGGTACGAGGAAGGTGACGGCGCGCCAGCTAGGCGCGTCGGTAGCCTTGCGATAAAACAGAGCCAAACAGCCCCTATAGGGGGGTCCGGAAGTCCGGGCTCAAATCCATCCCTTACATCGGTAAGCGGAACGGTACAGCATAGTAATAACGACCGTGATAAAACATCCAGACAGCGAATACAGACGTTGTAAGGCAGAATGTAATCACAAAGAAGAGCCAAGATCCCGACACAAGCTTGATTTTGTCTGAAATTGAGGTCATTGCTTCAGACGAATCCGTCGATGTACCTTTGTCGCCCGGAAAGGCGACGAGGCTTGTGCTGAAGAACGACTGGGTGGTGGCGTGCTTGAGAGGGGACTCGGACGCAGAATAGGAGCGCAAATAGAACACTCACTGCTACGAACGATCCAGGTAGGAAGAGCATTGTCAAGAGCGACACACTGATATTCGTCAGCTTATGTACGACCCAGCCAAGTCAATGGAGAATGCTTACGTCGTCATAGAAGAGCTATCTTTCTTCGCCTCTCGTGTCATCTCGGCTGAATACATCGCAATGCGAACGTTCATAAGCGTCCCCAATAGCTCCATACTTGTCTTGATGTTCTGCTCTCGATCAGCCAAGGTGTTCTCGAAGATGGCTATTAGCTGTTGTGTCTGGGCTACGTCAAGCTTCCATCCACCTTCGACATATGCGCGGTATCTTTGGACATGGTGGCTTTTGGCTTCCAACAGCCAATTACGGGTGGCCATGAGGCTTTTGAGTAGCTCAACGATTCTCCGCTTGTTGCCGTACGTTCTCTGAACGTTAAAGACGGCTGTGTATCGTAGAATTATATCAGATTGGCCGTCCGCGAAGGAATATGTGGGGGAATTTGGTTGCTTAGGAGCCGGGCGGATGGGGGTATCTGCAGGGTTGAGTTTTGCGAGCTAGCCAAGCGCCGCATAATAAGTCAGTTGGAGGGCCTCACGAAGCCCAATGATGGTACAGCGACTCACCGCCACCAATGCATCCTCATACATCCTATGGTAATTTTCATTGAAGAGCTTTTCGCCGTCCAAGAGAAGGACGTCAATGCCTAGAAATGGCAGAGGAAAAGCTTCGGCCACAATCGCAGCGATACTTTCTATCACTACCGCTCCCGCATCGTGGACGATGTAGAGGGAAACCATCCCGTCTAGCTGATGACTGAACCACACAGTCGTCCACCGCTCTGCCAGGGTGGTGATGTACATTCCATCTATGATTCAAACTATATCAGCATGTATGGTTTGTAGATTTCGTAGCGAAACAGGCGACGTACTGAGGTTATCGTCGATTCCAGATACACCCTCCTCCCCAATGTTAGCCATAGGTTGAGGGGGAAGCTCCAGGACCGTCAAATCCGTGGTACGAAACACACCGTCAAAGAAGCACGGAGAAACGCCCAGGTGCTCTGCCATCCACTTCACGCTCTGCGCTCTCTCTCTTGGCTTATCCTCATTCGAGCGATTGAGCAGGAAGCTACAGAAGATGCAATGGGATCAGAGGCGGTTGTGGACCACACGGGGGATCATACAGAATCTGGACTGAGCGTTGCCCAGGTTCTTCGTCCTATACGCTCAAGAGATGAACCGAGAACGAAGCGGAAAGAATTATGAGCCTCACCTGCCAAATGCTGTCAAGGTTCTCCGGCGTAAGCTCTACATAGTCGGAGAGCGTCATAAGCCCACCGACAGGGATACGGAAGTGGATAAAGGCATCGGGGAACAGCGGTGTAGGCGGTTCTTTCCCAGTATTGCAGCACTTCCTCTCCAACTCGCCAAAGGAATGCCTGTAGGTTGGAGACATGGCCTCAACGACTGGAACCTTCAGCTTCCATCCAATTTCGGTAGACGTGCCAGACATGACGGGGGACAACGCAGTCAGAGATGTGGGACAGATGCAGCCCCGTTGGGCAGACGCGGCGTTCAGCAGTTCAATTTAGAGCTTGTCAATGTGTGTGGTTATGCGGTCGTGTGGGTCCACCACACGAGGCGACAACGTGGGTCGAATCAATGTTGTGACTTACGGCATTGTATGTATCAAGGGTCAGGAGGCGTATCTGAAAGGTTACTTGCAAGTCAAAGAAATGGGTGTTTAGCATGCCTTGGGAGTCGGTAAATGACATCGAAGCGTGAGTACGATATCTGAAGGCGAAAACCTTCACTCCCACTACGCTCCACCTCTCTCCTACTCTTGCAAGGCTCCCTCGATGCGTGTCTTTTTCCTGTCTGTTCTACTCGTAGGTACTCGCAACTTCAAGCGTGCTCATGGCTTGCATTTTGCTCCTATTCACATCAAAGCTCATTCTCGTCATTTGCCATTTGTGGTCTACAGTTATGCGCGGACCATTCCCGTCTATATCGGGACGTGCTCGCGCTGAAACGGGTAATGATTTGGCAGCTTGTCATCAACTTTGATTGCAGTTGGGGCTTCCGGTCGGCGGTCAACTGTCATCCTCTTTCCATCGACATCCATCGCTCTCTCACCCACGGAAATGAGCGACTGGCACTTTGATACGGTACGAAACATTGCAGGGCCAAAGATGTTGGACTGACATCCCCCAGATCGTTCGTTCCCTTCGTGCTGGGTCTATCCCTGACATGCGGAGGGTTGTCATCAGCTGGCCGCCTCCAGGCAGCATGAGTACAATTTTGGAGGCGTTTTTGCCTCACCTTTCCCGGCCTTATCCGAAGGATAGAGATCTCCAGGAAGACTAGACGACGCGTGCGATCCTTTCACTCAGCGCCTTGGAGCAGGCCTTGAGCTCGAAGTATCCTGAAGAACAAACCACGGAAATCACCAGGCTGGTGATCAGTGACTTGGATCATATCCTCTCCATCTCGCCCTGGAATTTGGCCTCTGCGACCAGCCAAACTATCCCCGATGGCGCTCTGAATACGCATCTTGGCCTATCCCTCCTTTATGCTATGATCGTCTTCAACGAGGCTCTGTGCGATGCTGTCATTAACCACCCTGGAGCGACCGAACACCTGGTCCCTTTCCTGGTTCGCGATGAAGCATTCCTAGGCGTCTTACCTGATAAGGAGCTTCTTCTCTTTGTGCTCGGTATGATCCTGAAATCGCCGGGTTCACGAGCCCTGTTCTTCGACTCTCTCCCTGAGCTTTCTCGAAAATCTCTTGACGTTTTTGTATCCCGCGTCGTTTCCCTCAGCGACTTTCTGAAGGACACCACAGCAGGAGACCTCAAGGATTGGACTTCCATGTTTGATGAACTCAACAAGGTCCTCTATGTTCTTTCTACAGATCATCGTTTTCGGTCCCTCCTTCTACGACGCCGCTATCTCTTCTGCATGGTCGAGGCTGCCTTTGCCTTTTTGAAAGCCAAAAAGTCGCCAGAGCATACTTCCTTTGTGTGCTTCTCCCTCGCTGCTATCTTCAAGTTTCCCGAAGAGTATAGTCGACATTATCTTCACCTTCTGGCTGGGCTCATCGATATGGGGGCTTTGGACCTGGTCATCGCCGTGGTACCCAAACTTAAAACCGAAGAGTCGGCTGCCTCAATATTCGCTATCATTCACAGGCTACTCGACTTCATAGGATCGCACCGAGTTCGAAGGTCGATGACGAAAGTGTTAGATCGTGTCAAGGACCTTCATCTCTCCGACCCTTCGCTCCCTGGTTGGCGGGGATGGGGCGAGTTTTATACGGCGTACAAGCGACGCTTGCAGAGTCTAGAAATGAATGATGGCAGATCCACTTCCTTTTGCCATAATTTGACGGTGAACATTCGGTTTTCATATTCGCAAAAGCAACCCTTTGGACTGATCTCCGTTGCAAGTAGCACCATACTATCAACACTGTCGCCCGTTCAGGAAGACATTCGGGCGCTCTCAAGATGTGTTCGGGGTGCGCTCATATAGTGTACTGCAGTGAGTTATGTCAGAGGGTGGACTGGAAACTCGTTCACAAATATGAGTGCCGAAGCTTGGTTCTTGCTCTCCTAGGTACTTTATACTCTTCTCCCATGAAACGACGAACATCGCTAAACATGACCTTCTACAGAATCGAGACAAACAGTACCAAGGGTCCCGTTTGACGTTGTCTCGCATGCTCTGCTTGTTGTAAAGTATGCCTTCGAAGCCCAAGGCGCCAGCGGGGCCGCTCATGCCTTTATCAAGAGGCACGCGTCGAAGCTGGAGTCTGGTAACTGGGTATACGTCAACGAGAACGTCGACTGTCTAGGGAAAAAGCATCATATCATCCCTGTCTCACACTACCGCTCCCAACTAGCGCTGTACCACCCATGGTCTCCAGCAAGGTTTGACGCCGCTGTCAACCATGTTCAAAAAACCCAAGGAACCAGGCTGATTTCGGTCGTTTTCAACTATGGGTTTTCAAAGCTTCATGTTCTCTGCATCCAGGGCGACTATTATCGCGGCCAAGGGCCAGAATACACTTGTGTTATGGCTCAAATCAAGTGAGTCTCTCTCCTACGTCAAGCATACCACGTACTAATGGGCATGAAAGGAATGGCACCAGGCCATATATGAATCACTAAACCCATTTCCCCCGTGAATTGCGATGAAAAGGTATTGGAATTTAAAATCTAGATACATAGATCCCGTATACTTCGTTTATCATGCCTGAGAAAATTTGCCCTGAGTTTGAATCAACGATCGAGTGATGCCAAGCGGTACACAGAATTCATCTCTTGTTGTTGACTTCCACCACCTCTACGTTCGCAAAACTACTGGTTCGTTTGTTTCTCCCGTATCTCCATGCCTAAGAACTCCAAGTTTGCCGCGGTAAGTCGCAAGGAAAGTCAATGGAACTTGGCCTTATCGTCCTACAGACTGCCCGCCTAATACGCGAGGGGGATATTGCCCAGATGGAGCGGGTAATAACTAAATGGCCCCCTTTAGGAACACAAGTCGAAGTCTTTGACGCCTTTCTACCGCATTTCTCGATCCCTGGCTCAGAGAAGGAATCAAATGCCGTCGTTCAGGGTCGTTCAAGGAGGGCTCGCCTTGCATCATCTGCCTTGTTGCTCTGTTTAGATTCTTCGACCCCTGCCCAGAGGAGGGTTAATCTATCGGAGCGCATAGTCGACAATCTGGAGAAGATCCTGTGGTGGCAAATGGAGCTTCACGCCGTGAACCACCCCAGGCATCTCCCTCCGACCGCCAAGGGCGCCGCTATCATGACGATTTTGCTGCCCCTCTATCAGTATACGCAAGATATCGGGCAAGCTCTCTTGAATTTACCCTCAGCTATTGAGCTCATCGCTCTCGCCCTCGCGTCCGGCTGCCTCACTAGGTTCCTTACGAGCAAGCCAAGTGACCACTACCTAAGCTTTCTTTTTCTTGTTGCAAGCCTCCTCAACGGCATGGACTCAAACGAAATGGTTCTTGAAACCATTTCCAAACGTGGGACTTCGTCAGTTAAGGACTTTGTTTCCACTATTCTTGGGATCGCTGTGTTTCTTAGTGGCCATGTCTTCCACGACTCCGATCACGAAGAAGTGTTCAGGACCCTCACGGCATTCCACGATGTGCTTGCCGAACTTTCTATCGACCCACAGTTCTGCAAGGAGCTGCGAAAACAAAAGTATATCGAACACTTTGCTCTGGTACTTGGAAATATCTCCAACAAGAATCCTGTGTGTCGTCCGTACACTGCAGCTTACGCGATAGAGGCTTTCCATTGGATTGCCAAGTACCAACCACGCAGGGTTCGCAAGTCTCTTCTATTCGAATTCATTCGAGGTGGGGGTTTGTCCATCATCATCCTTGCCGTTGAGAAGTATGACGTGGAGGAGCTCAACACCAAGGAAGTTTTGTGGTCGTTTCTTGGCTATACATCTTCCAAGCAGATGCGACAGCTCGTGAAGGAGGACCTGGATCATATCGAAGATCAGACGGTACCGCACAGGAAAGGACTTCCAAAGTTCGGACCCCAAGCCCCTCCACGGAGTTACCAACGTTGGACAGATTTTGCGACGTCGTTCGAGGCTCGTCTTCCTGAAGAGGAATTCCCAGCAGAGTTCCCCAACCCGACGAGGCAGCACACCTTTTGCAACAACTTGAATGTACGCATAGACTCTCAGCGGCGCTCTGCCAATCTGATCCATCGTTCTTTACAGCATTTCGACGTTACCGTTGCACCTGAACGCGGAGCAGCAATTCGGTCCTGCTCACGTTGTCACTCTGTTGCGTATTGCTGCTCTTCGTGTCAGTATGAGGATTGGAACCGTGTCCATCGTTTCGAATGTCACAGCCTTTCTGCTGACAACCAAGGTGAGGTTCATTTCTCCGCCGAGAGGGACGGTCCCATTTACCTTTTCTATAGAGCTTTTGCGGGATGGACTTCGCATTACTCGAGTCATGGCACACAACTTTTACTTCGTCGCCCGCCACTTCATTTCGATTCCTGAGCAAGCCAAGAATCAGATGGCTCCTTACAGCTGTGACTTAAAGGGAGGTAAAGTGATCTACATTGACCACGATGTCGAGCACCCCGGCAAACGCTTTGACATCGTCACCGTGGAAGAGTATCGCCATGCAGCAACAGGACGTAAACCTTGGTCTCCCGCCCGCTTCGACGCTGTTCTTGAGTTTTTGCGTAGCCATGATAATGCACAGCTCGTCGCATTCGTCTTACCTTGTTGGGATCAACGCCTGCACATCCTTTGCGTGGTTATGGGCGAGTCCAAATTGGTGACCGCCTTGGCTCAAATCGAGTGCGTATACCAATCTATATTCTACTGTTCAGACATTGATGTACATATCATTTGGAATCTAGCTATGGGGAGTCGTTTTTCTAGCTCATTTCTGTAAATATACTACCAATCACCGTGATATACTGCCAGTTAAATCCTCCCTTGTACGCTTCAGTCAAATTCTGACCTGGAATTAAATCGCCGACTGAATACCGAATCCGGACCTGGCTCAGTAGCTGAATGCGACGCGCCTTGCAGATGATGTCCACCTCCTTTCCTGAGAATGTGTTCCAACGGGCTTTCTAGAAATGAAAAAGTGTTATTATGTTCTCCCATAGGATGCATGATAAATCTACTGCGACAGCAACACTAGCGCAGTCACCGCGCTCTCGGCGATCCACCGGGCTTCCAAATAGGTATGCCTTCTGTCATGCTACAACCGAGCCTTCAATTAAGCTTTACCTTCTTTGTCTTCATCAACGACGTCCCATCGTCTCGCCTGTGAATCTCTTGCTTGACCAACCACGAAATGCCTAAAGGGCCTACATTTGAGAAGGTCAGTTGCTGCAGCCTGGATGGTGGTGGCTAGTCCTCAAGTTCCCAGATCGCCAGCCATATACGCGGAGGGTCCATCCCATGGATGGAACGTGTCGTGGAAAACTGGCCACCCTCCGGAAATCAAATCCAAGTCTTTGATGCTTTTCAGCCTCATTTCTCGGTCCCAGCTCACGGTGCCATCGATGCCGTCGTTTCAGAGGGAAACGGAGAGTGGCAGGAGACGAAGCAGAGGGCTCAACTCGCGTCTTCAGCTCTGAGGAAACTCTTGAAGTCTGGCTCAACTTCGGCATCCCCTAGGCTTAAAGCGACTTTGGCTGAGCGAATCGTTGCGAGGCTGGATAGGATTGTTTGGTGGCAAACCGAACTATACGTCAGCGGCAGCCGGAATCTCTCTGCGGTCTAGAGAGGGAAAGAGATCATGGGATTCTTATGTGCTACCACTAGCCTTATGGATACTCTTGCGCATGCCATTAGGAGCTCTCCGTCTGCGATCGAGCTTGCCGCCATAGCACTCACCGTCGATTGTCCTACTGCTGATATCATGGAGGACCCAACCGATCACCGACCCATTCTTTCCCTGACCTCGTTGCTCCTATTTGAGCCAGCTTCGCGAAGCTTGCTACTCGATTCCATCTACGATCATGGCTCTACCCACGTCGACTGCTTCGTAACCAAAGTCGTGAATGTCGCCGATTTTATATTAGGATATGGGTACATGAGTCAGGAAGCCATGCAAATGATATCACATCTTGGTGATGTTCTCCAGCATGTGTCGGAGGATCCACGATACCGGGAGGCATTGCGGGAACATAACTACGTCAACCGCTTCCTTCGCTGTGCCATTCCACAATTCCGTTTGTCAACCCGCGGCGCCTCCAAAATTCATGCCACTCGAGCCTTGCACTGGATTAAAACCCACCAACCTCGAAGGCATCGGTCAACTCTAATCATCGATTTCATCCTCAACGGTGGCCTGCATGTCATCATCAATACCTTTTCTCAATCGAATGATCAGGCGGAGCGCGAGATACACAAGGACATGATGGAGTCCTTCCTTGGCTTCACTAGCTCTCGCAGGGTTTGTCGAGCGATTGCAGGTGTTCTGGAAGACGTCTCGAATGCTAGATGGGAAGAGGAAAGGCGGAGGGGCACCCAGTGGGCTGTTGACAACTTGACTCCCCCATGGGAAGATTTCTCGTCTTCATTTGAAGCAAGATCCCCGGCACACGAAGTCAACTATCTTCTCGTGGGCGAGAAGGAGAGGCTTGCCTTTTGTAACAATGTGACAGTGAGTGTCAATCTTTCGATGTTTGCTCAGACCCCTCTTATGAACGACAAGCATCACGCGACCACCCTTGCCCCCGAGTATAAGTTGGAAGTTCAACAGTGCTCTCGCTGTCACGCCGTTGCGTACTGCTGCGAGCCCTGTCAGCGCGCAGACTGGGATGCCATCCACCACTTCGAGTGTCGTGAACTGGCGATTCATCATGCAGGTACGCGGATCTACTCCCTTAGTACCTATTGCCTTTTCCACTACTAATCCATCGACGAATGCTGCCAGTTCTGGAAGCCGACGGTTTCCGGCTTACCAGAGTTGCATCTTACGCCTTCCGCTTTACAAGCGACCTCTTCGAATACACTCTAGAGAGGTCTGAGAAGACGATGGAGCCACACAGCTCTGCCCTGGAAGCTGGGAACCTCGTTTATGTGAACCGAGATGTCAATTCGTACGGAAAGCATAGCGTGATTCCCGTAGCTCAGCATCGCAGGAATGCAGAGTGCTACATGCCATGGTCTCCTTCTCGCTTTGATGCGGTAGTAGATTTTGTGGGCCGCACGACTGGTACGCGACTCTTGGCCTTCGTTGACCCTTGCGGGGATGCGAATATGCATCTTCTCTGTGTTCAATTCTACGGGACAAAGGAGTTCCGGTTGGTCCCGGCAATGGCGCAGATCGAGTCAGCCTCTCGTCTTCTTCTACGCATGTCCAATTAACCTAAAACTTCTTCTTCCAGGTACATTTAACGGCGACATAAGACGTTCTTTGTTGGCCTATTCGTAGCAATATGAATTTGGTATCGAGCTACGCCATCCATATTGCTACTCAGTTCTGGTTATGTCTCTGAGATATATCATAACCTACTCTTCTCGCCGACCGTCATGTTCCTCTGCTTTTCCGATCCCTCGCGTATTGGAAACCGCGGTGGGCTTGCATTGGCGCGCAGTCAAGCCCCCATCGCCTGAGTCTGATTCCATATTCGGCAATTGGTACCCTGGCTTCCAGGTGGGTATGAGCGAACCCCCTCCGACACTGATTTATGTTCCCGACATCCATTTGCCCACCTCCTACGATGCCGAATGTACTACAATTTGTGACAGTGAGAATTTTGGCTTTCAGACGTGCTCAGCAGTTAGCAGGTACTATGCTACCACTTACCTTCGAGAGTCAGCGCGCACCTCTTGATGGTCATCGAGCGCTACTTTGAGTACCCCGAATTCCATAATCTTGTTCATTCACAGATGATCCTTCATTAAGCTTCATTCATCAAGCTTGGCAAGCGGGGAGTCTATCTACCTCAATCGCGACATCAACAATCTCGGAGGAGACTACAGTATCGTCCCCGTTCGAACCCACCGCGTTTTTATATTACCCCTGGTCTCCAGGCAGGTTTGATGCTGCTGTGGACTATGTGAAGAAGACTAAAGGTGCCAGGTTGATCGCTGTGACCACTCGCTACGGTACTTCGAAACTGCGTGCGCTCTGTGTTTCAAACACTACGGGCACGGCCCAATCCTGGCGGCGTCCTGATGTACCCCCAAATTGATTCCTAAAATTAATATGCCGTCTTCTGTTTGGGACGCGGCAGGATTGATTCCAGGTTTTAAAATGGTGGAATTACTGCTGCCATTGCCACATTTTTACCAACAGGCGCAACCTGTATTTAACAAAGAGGAAATGATTTTGACGCTGCCACCTTTTATCAAATGGGAATCGATTTTGTCGCCGCCAGGATTGATTCCGATTCTTTGTGTTCTGGGGCCCATTTAGGCAAGGCCACAACGAAAGCCCAGGATATTGAGTATAGACTTGGACAAAAGGGATTCCCAAATCGATTGTACAGGGTGGAAAATACAATTTGGGAATCCCTTTTGAGCGGGTCACGATGCATTCCACATCTTTGGGTACAGACCTTGCCTAAACGGGTCCCAGAACACAAAGAATCGGAATCGATCCTGGCGGCGACAAAATCGATTCCCATTTGATGAAAGGTGGCAGCGTCAAAATCATTTCCTCTTTGTTAAATACAGGTTGCGCCTGTTGGTAAAAATGTGGCAATGGCAGCAGTAATTCCACCATTTTAAAACCTGGAATCAATCCTGCCGCGTCCCAAACAGAAAGACGGTATATTAATTTTAGGAATCAATTTGGGGGTACATCAGGACGCCGCCAGGATTGAGCCGTGCCCGTAGTGAAACCTTATTCGAAGAGAAGGAGTCGCAGTACGTCATGCATTCATGGTTATGATACAGCTTGAGTGAGTCTTTTCCGAATGATGGATCGTGTCCGAGATTGACCAGCAGGGTCAGAGCCTCAACAGATAGCTTAGAAACGTTGGACCTAGTAGCAGATTCCAAATAAGATCGTACTAGCCACGATAATGTTTGAACGAACCGGGTGTAAGAGCATTGAGACTGCTCAATCTTTTTAGTATTACGTACAAGACTTCGTTCGGGCTTATGTACATCAACTTCGAATGTAGTGACGGCCTTGTCAGGGGAATCGAACAGGTTCGATAAAAAACTCGTCAATACCTAAACCCTCTCTTACTATTTCTCTCTACCAGATTCATGAATATGCCCAAGCCTAGATTTAAATCGGTATGAACGATGTGCTGTACTGTCCCGACAACATACTAACCCCAGGATCAGATCGCTCACCACATTCGCGCGGGGTCAGTTCATCATATGGAGAAAGTTGTCTCTGACTGGCCTCCCAATGGTGACATGGTCGAGGTATTGGAGGCATTTCTACCTTACTGCTCAAACCCAGCTATCGACGGCTTGCAAACAAACAAAGAACGGCTAGCTACCCAGGAGAGATCGCTTGCTGGGTTCGTCGCCCTCATATCCACGTTGGGCTCTCACCACTCCGAGAAAGCCAAAGAAAAAATCACGAAGCTCGTCATTGACAAGATGTATGACATTCTATCGTTCCGCTTGGACAAACTTGGCTCTAGGAAAGGGAACGAAGTGGGACCGCGCGAGGGCAAGCTTGAGCGTCACCTTGCTCAACTCCTTGCTTTTTTTCACGGAATCGCTTTCAATCCAGGTTCTAGAGTCACCTCTCGTCATCGAATGTGCGGTTTCAATCCTTACCTCCAAATTCTCAGCCATGGAGGAACCTGACAGTCAACTTTCATTGCTTGAGATCTTCAGCAGCTTCATGGAAGCCGAACAACGGTGGAACCTACTTCTCGACTCGCTTGTAGACCTCCCGAGGCACTCAATTACACACTTCATTCCCAAAATTGTTTCTATCACCGACCTTCTCATGAACGAAGCCAATTCGGCTCAGGACCAGGAGATGTGGCTGGAGCGGGTTCAACGTCCTCATCGAGATCTTTGCACGCCTTGCCAACTACAGCCAATTCGGAGGAGCCCTGCTGAAACACCGCTACCTTGTACGCCTCTTGGGACCCGCATTAGCTTTGCTGCAGCATTCCCGAAACACGTCTTCACAGTCGCGGGCTATGTGGCGGCAATGTTCCTATTGCGATCAACATCCGACGGCCGTATATCGGGTCATCATCGAACTGATTGATCTAGGCGCTCTGAACATTATCGTCGAGGCTCTCGCTGTGGTAGAAGCCAATTCCCATGCCTGTGTATTCCCGAATATGATGGGGGAAGTACTGAGCTTTATGGGCTCGCGGCGCATGCGGAGGTCAATCACCCGAGCCCTTGATGCTGTCCCCGAGGAAACTTCCCAACGTTTGCTTGAACGACTTTGATGTATTGGCTCAGGACCACATGGGTACTCTTCTGCGAAGGGTACCCCGGTGCGGCTTTTTGAATTCGGAAAGGCCACCCATTGCCTCCTGTCCTTTGCGACAACTTCATGGTGAGTCGTTATATATGCTCATTATGCGTTTCCTCATTCTCACGATGTCTGTCTTTGGCCTGTAGCACCATTCAAACAAGAAATCTATAACAACTCGGACACTTTCGCAGAATCTGAAGGCATGTTCAGGATGCGGACAGGTCATCTACTGCTGTGAGGAATGTCAGACGGAGGATTGGAAGCGCGTTCACCGAGCTGAATGCTGCATGCTGTATCACAGTCATATTGGTAGGACCCCTTTCTCGGCACTGTCATAGGGCTTCACGAGTGCTTGGCTGACTCGAGATACATCCAGCGCGGGAGGGAACTGTGCCGCGGTCGCTCCCCAAGTCAGGGCCCACCTCTTGATGGTCATTGAACGGTTATTTGACCAGCAAGGGTTCTTTGGCGTGTTCATCGACTTTTTTACTCTTCACTCTGCAAGCCTGGAGCTCGGGGGAGGAGTCGGTATATGTCACTTTCGACCTCGACAATAGGAGATCATCACAGTGTCGTCCCTATCTCTACCTACCGAGCTCAACTGGCGTCGCGCCATCCCTGGTCTCCGAGAAGATTTGATGCTGCTGTGGACCACGTGAAGAGGACCAAAGGTGCCAGATTGATCGCTATTGCTACTGACTATGGAGCTTCAACGCTCCATGCGCTCTGTATTCAAACCGTTTTTGAAGAGAGGGAGTCGCAGTACGTGATTGTTCTGGTTCAAATCGAGTGAGTGATGGATAGGTTCTATCGCATACTTACAACTGACCGGATAATAGAGAGGAATTGACCTAGCAGAGATCGGATATGGTATGCCAGTGGTCGCCTAAGCTAAATCCAATATTACAGTCATATTCAACGCTTTCGATCGTGAGCCTTGGTCCTTGGAGACATGGGAAGAGATTTGTGGAATTGAGGTACTGAAGCCACAACGATAAGAATTTCGGATCTACTCCTCCTCTATAAGTGACATTGGGAAACCGAGTTGCACTTCTGACTTTGAGTTTCAGTTTTTAGCGCCCAGCAAGGATAGGGGCAAAGTGCCAAAGCAATCAGATCGAACCGACCTGCCTTTTATGGGTGACTCCGATTGACCGTCGACGTCGCGCCTGCGCGATTGGCTTGCGCACTGCTCTCATCGTTTCTGAACACTCAACAACCTTCTGTCAATCTTTTCCTGTGCTGGCTCGCTGCTAACCATAGGCAAAGCTACTTGATTCTGAATCTCTGTCTCTACGGGCAGAATTGGTATACTCAGGGGGAATCCAACGGTGCACGGCGGATTATCGTCCTGCAACGCTGACAGGCAAGGTCGATACGCCCCTGGTCCGAATCCATACGCTGCAGGAGCATAGGGAAAGGGATTTCTCTCTGGGAGGACCTAGGTGGGCTTACGTGTTGGCCACGCGCTAAAGAATACCGTTCGGATATTATCATCGCTTGGTACGTCACATACCGTTCTGTCTTCTCGTCTCGCAGTCTTGGTGGTACCAAAAGCCCATTCATTATGACACTTAGGCTCGGTCGCTGACCCCCATTCGTACAGATACTCTCTGCGAAACGGGCCCCCAAGGAAGCAACCTCCGGTCATTGGGATATCAAGGAAGGTGAAGCAGCAGAACGACTAGAAACGCCATAACCTTGAGTAAACACGGACAATGGCGGCATCCTCAAGCATGTTATTCGCAAACTTCAATCAGGACTTCTCGTGAGTTGGCCTTCCTCATCCATCCCCCTGTACCTGCCAGTTGTTACCACTTCTGGGTCTTCTGTGGCATCTATGGCTCTGGGTCCGCCAGCTACACGGCTTTGCTTCCTTATCCTCATCTATACTACCTCGGCATTTCGCTAACGGATGCTAGATGTATCTCAATAGGCACGAAACGAGGGTATAGCATCACCAACTGTGATCCATTCGGAAGGGTATATACCATGAGTGCGTAGATGTTTTCCTCAGTCCTGCCACGGACGTTACTGACGGATCCACGCCCATCTCCCTCATCAACTCCGCTGGTACCTCCACCGCCTTTGCCCATCGGAACGAATGGCCACTGCTACTCCTGCTTCACGCCTGCATCACCGCCGCCTCAACCTACCAGACGACGGAGCTCGTGGCATCGTCGAGATGCTCTTCTGCACTTCACTCATCGCGCTTGTAGGCGCAGCCGACCACGCACAATCAAGCCCTCGGAAACTGCAGATTGTCAATACCAAGGTGAGCCTCCCCCCATCTCTTCTGGCCTCTATCCAGGTCCATTTCGCCCCCGGTACTGACATTGGATGCCTTCCTATAGCGACATCCATGATCTGCGAATCCTTTCCCAAGCTCCATCCTCGCCGTCAAGATGAATCGCAAAACGCTCGTGATCGACTGGAGACGGAGATCTATATCTATGATATCTCGAATATGAGATTACTACATGTATCGAGACGACCAGCAACCCAGATGGTACGCACAAGGCCTTTATCTTTGCGTGGTGGTCTCTGACTTTTGCATAACAGCGATCTGTGCACTGTCGCCATCGGCAGATAACTCGTACCTTGCATATCCTTCTCCAGTTCCGTCGTCGTCAGCAAATCCAACAGCAGCAGGTGGACCATCACCACCAACTCCGTCAGGTACATGGCTTCGCCTTCCCATTGTCATGATCACTCACCCAGAGGACCTTGTAGGTTCACAATCCGGCGACGTCCTCCTCTTCTCTACCCGCTCTTTGACAGTCTCAAACGTTATTCAAGCACACAAATCCCCGCTAAGCTTCCTGGCGCTGAATAGTACAGGAACGCTCTTGGCTACCAGTAGTGATAAAGGGACGGTCATCCGGGTGTGGAGTGTACCAGGGGCGGAGAAGCTGTACCAATTCAGGCGAGGGACGAGGGAAGCAAAGGTACGTCATCGCTGTAAGGCCCGAGCATGTTGGCTGACTCACTCGTCCTAGATCTGCAGTATCAACTTCAACCTCGTCAGCTCGCTCGTGTGCGTGAGCTCGATGAGCGGGACTGTGCATATCTTCAAGCTGGGCAAGCAAGGCAGTGGTGGAGGTGCAGCGTCGTCGTCATCGAAAGCTCTGACAGGGCTACCTACGAGTGGAGGAGGGAGGAGTAGCCCACCCGAGTCTATAACGAGTGCTGCATCGATCAACGAGGAAGAGTTCTCTTCGTGAGTTCACCCTTTCACTCATCTCATGGTATCGCAACTTACACTCTCAGCAGACCACACGGCTCCTCTTCGTCCACCTCCACGAGCTTTCTCAAGAAACGCGGACTGCAGATGACTAAGACGCTCACAACCAGCGTCGGCTCTTACCTCCCACACTCGCTCACTGAGATCTGGGAACCAGAACGCGATTTTGCGTGGTTGAGAGTGCCGGCGAGTGGTCAACGAGCTGCTGCTGCCTCGGCTTCGACACCACCCGCCACAGGTTCAGGTTCCAGTGGAGGCTCGGGTGCAGGAGCAGGCGGTGGAGGTGGGGGATTGATGGGCGGCGGAGGGATTCGAACCATTGTGTCGCTCAGTCCGACGATGCCGCATGTGATGGTCATCTCGTCGGATGGGTATTTCTATCTGTATAGTATCGATTTGGAGAAGGGCGGAGAATGCGCTTTGTTGAAGCAGTATAGGTGCGTTCTTCTCTGTGTCCCGTTGGTTGGGTCTGTGCTGACTTTTTCGATGTAGCCTGTTGGATTCGGTAGATGTCGATGGTGATGGGGATGTATGAAGGTTTGAAGTGTGAGTAGACTTGCAGGGGGTGTCGTGCGCATAAGGCGGGCATCGGGTGTTGTGGAACTGAAGGAGGTGTACGATGAAAGGCGTGCATGTTATTGGCATCATATGTCTCCTAGGCTTGCAAGGAGCACGTCGAGAGGTACATTGCGAAGGACGATGGGCAATCGATTTCTTTGGCAAACTCGTTCCCGTTTGCGTCTCTTCCTAGCTCAAGTACATATGCATTCTTTTTGAAACTGCCAGTCGCGCCTTGTTAAGATGGCAGAGCCATTCATCGCCTCAATGTTTTTGCCTCGTCCAGTTGGCTCATGCGATCGCCTAACTTCTTCAGTTGGATAGCGGTAATGGGCCCTAAATCTCGTCTTGGTGTTACGGGTCTCCCGTCCTCCACAGGTCTAATCATGTATGTGTTCGCTTGTGGGCTTCTGACCATGATCGCTGTAAGGCCACCGCGTGGGACCAGAGTAGGGGAGGGGTTCATGACATTTTCTGGTGGAATGAGGTAGGTTCAAACATCGTTTTATACTTGATCCAAGTGCACGTTAGGAAGGAGTAGACGATGAGGTAACAATATAGTGGCATGGTAAAATCCCGGAAAAAATCACTGTTCGCCCTCTTAAAGTGGTCAATGGATTGGCCAGTGGTGAGGTGTTCTAAAGCTTCTATTTCTTTAAAATTTCAGCCGTCTAGGAAGAGTCGGAAGGAACGGTGTAACAGCCTGGTGTAATTTGATCGGGTATAACCCCAGGCGCAAATCTGTCCGAACTATTAGGAGGACATGACACAAGGATTAAGTGCAATGTCTAGAGTTAGTAAAATACAATAAGAGGATTGTTCACTTCAGTCACGCCCGCCACGTTAGGTTTTCTGTACTATCCATACCTTGGTGGCTACGATCAGAGAATATCATTAGTATCCTTTATTCGATCTTGGCGTGAGCCTACTTCACCTCAACCGAATGGGCTGCTGTGACTGGGGCGAAGGTTCATTCCTCCTTGGGACTGCGTAAAAACCATATTTTGCATAGGCATCATTGGCTGCGGACCAAGACCCCATACGACAGAGCAGCATTCATGGGCATCCCATTGTGGTCTACGGTGGTCGCAAAAGGAGTTGCAGGGTTCGAAGGCCCGACATATGGCATTTGCTGAGGAGTCATCGTGGGCTGCCCATAAGGACTTCCATACATCGGCTGGGGGGGACCGTAAGACCATTGTGAAATTGGCCCTCACGAGGCATTTGAGGTGGAACAGAGTAGCCAGGAGAAGACGAAAATCCATTCCACGACGCCGGGGGCCTTTGCTTTGGGTAGCTAGATGACCCGCGTTGAGGTCCCTGGTAGGACCATGGAGGGGAGCCAGATTGTATGGGATCACTCCAAGGCACTGGCTGTTCGAACCGTTGGCGGTATCGAAGATCCAACTCACTCTTCTGGAATGGGTCGAATGGGTCCTGACGGACGGGTTCTTCTGTGGCGCTTTTCCACCTATGCTTCTGGGATGAATTGCCTGTTGGCTGAGGGATAGGTGGCTCGACGCTGGCTTGCGTGTGGCCTATGCTGGGCTCGTCAGAATGCATCGCTACAGTGATAAACGCCCATAAAAAACAATTTCCCTGCTTACCTAGGACTAGGTTCCTATCATAGTAGGGTGACAGCGATGTAGGACCCGCAGGTTGAGCAAGCCATGGACTCGACGCTAATGGATGTCACTGAGCAATCCGAGAGGCCTAATAGAAGGTACGCACGATATTCTTCTGTCAACTCTTGTCTGACTGCCGGGTCGGCTCTTGGTACGTTCTGTGGGTATACTTCCACCTCCACAGTGCGTCGTCGCCGTGGCTTGGCTGTAATCGTCAGCCTGATGAACGGCATTGTCGTTGAACGAATGGAACAGACCGTTGCTCTGAAGGTATGCCTTTCGTATGGTCTCTACCTCATCGTCGTTGCTGACTGTCGGCTTATAGTTAAAGGAGTTACTGAAGAGGTCGTGCTTGGACATCGTGGGGGTCAACGCGGAACAAGGTCAATTTGCACGAGCAGTAGTTACCAGCGCACTGCATTCACGAATCCCACGCCGCACAGCATACCTCGTGAACAGCCTGTTAGTAGCTTTCCGAGCAGTGCTACTTGGGGCGTTGAACGTTGGGGTCTGGTGATCTTTTTGAGTACATACTTGAAATGGTTAATTCACCTTACATGCTTGTTTGCAACTCAAGACCCGCTTCCATAGAGACATAACTTACCTGACGCTCGTCGCAAGCCCGACGCCCGTTTACAGTCCGCACCGTCTTAAGGAATAAGCCTCGGTGGACCCCCAATCCTATTCCTTTTCGGAGGTTATGCCTTTTGGCAGGCCAAACCAATTTTCCCATGGGCCAATGGACCCCTCTGATGGTGGCTTGACTGCCCCTATCTCCACAATTTGTGCTGTTTTTGACACTATTTGCGCTTTCAACAGCGAGCTCGGGCTCTTTGCCAAGTCTAAAGTGGTATCAGTTGCCTTTTAAGCTTGAAAAAAAGTGAAGGGCGCTCCGAAGAAGGTAAAATCCGGCCCAGATAGGGGCACTTATAAGGGGATTATGCCTTTTGACCCCCTCCCTGGTCTATGCCTTATTCGTTTTCGCGGGTTTATGCCTTTTCGTATATTTTTGGCGGGGAACCATGTTGGTGGACCCCAAATCCTATGCCTTTTCGGAGGTTATTCCTTTCCCACGTATTCCTTAAGACGGTGCGGACTGTAGATAGGTCTTGGGGCACAGGCGAATTAAAATGCTTGTGGCAGACTTAACGCCGCATGGCAGCCAGCCTGGGCCCGGCACAGATTAATATGGAAGATCATGTTACAGCGTATCAATCAGCTTGCTTAGGGATTGCTCCACTCAGTTAGGCGCCCAGTCCTGGTTTGGGGAGGAAAGGGGTAGATCTGCGATTCAGATGTTCCATCGATTTCGACTGTCTGAATGCTTCTGAGCTAGAAGTATCATCAGTTGACGAAGATAAGTTGCCTCAAAAGTCGGTGCTTCCTTCCAGCTGTATTCTCATCCTCTCTCTGAACCCCCAACTGGACATCGCCTGGAATCTCAAAGTCCCCGCCGTTGAAACCTCGGCCACATCATTCCGGGCTAGTTTTCAGGAGCTTGAAGCGATGTGCTCCAAAAACGATAACGAAATGGCGCTTTTCCCTGATGTCTTTACCCATATGAGCATACGAAGCGGGGGGATGGCTTCGATGTCAGACTTTAGAGATCTTACACCAGAGAACCTGGACGGGCTATGGTCGGTAAGAGCCCTATCTACTTATGTAAGAAGAGCCATTGCATGGACTGACACTGTCAACTTAGCAGACACAAGGGGAAGATGCATCGATCGAGATATTGTGAGTGATACTCCGTCGTTACTTCTTATCCGTTGGTGATCGAGAACCAGGTTCTTGTCCAAACGCGCCGGTTCTCAGGTTAGTAAACAAAAGGCACATCGAAGTGCGCTGTCGATCAAGTGGATGGCCGAAAATCTTGGCGTCTCACCCTGCTTTTTCGATGGTGTTTTCCATACCACTGACTCGATGGCGCTGGAACTTCCTCCCCTGCCAACGTCTGAGCTACCGGTCGAGGAGACCCCCCTCGATGACACTTTAAGTACGTCTGAGACAACGTTGGCACACTTTGACAGCTCTGTAACAATATTTCAGATGGGGTTTATACCACGTCCTTGACTGATAATTGGACAACGGTTTGGTTCAGTCACCAGTTGGATGGCATGGTATCGCTCTATATCATTCACAATGCAGAGAAAGACGTCGGGAAGAATATTGCCTGGTGCGTGGGGGCCGGGCTCGACATTCCGTTCCTAGGAATCGATGCCCTCATTCTGGACGATGAACGGCTTTTTAAAGAAGACTACAGCAAAACATATCGCGATGCGCGGGAGGCTGTGAGTCTCCCAAAACTTCGACTGTCGCGGTCGTACTCAAACTTTCTCAGATCCAAAAGCTCAATACCACGGGTTCAGGCGCACCTCCGCGTCGAAATCTTGACGGAGAAGGACAGATCGATATCGATCATCGATACAACGCCGTTTTCAACATTGCAAGAGCGTACAGCAACAAAAGAGCCATTGTCGATCTCTTGAAATGCCTTTTGAAGACTCGCGCCCGGCTCATGGCAGATAGCGGCAATCGCTTCAGCAAATACTGTCGCTACTCCGATGGCTCATGGAAGTCGTCCATTGCACAATCGACGGACTTACTGCGAACTGTCGAAACTACTCTTGCAAATCGGGAGAATACTGTGAAAAATAGTATGGATCTCTTGAAAACGTTGATGAGCGTCAGGATGGCAATCTACTCGGCGGAGATTACGCGAGAGGCGAAGAAAGATAGTTCTTCGATGACAGTGTACGTCCATCCCGAAAACCACACTCAGTCCATTAATCTTTCCGCTAACTCTCTTCAGGGTATCCCTCCTAACTATGTTTTTCCTGCCAGGATCGTTCGTCGCTGTAGGTTTGCCCCATGATTAATTGATGTGCTCTGATTCGTTGTTTTCAGTCATTTTTCAGTACGAGCTTCGTCCAATACTCGGGTACTTCGAAGTCTTTGGATACACCTGATTCCAAATTTCTAAGCCCAGTGAGGCTGGTCTCTGGGGTCTGGATCTTCTTTATGGTTACGTTCATCCTCACAGCGTGTGTCTTCGCTGTGTGGATCTTCTCTCATGGACGCCACTACTACACCATACCTGATCGCTTCCGGGTGGCCAGGAAAAGGGGGAAAGTATTTAACGGCCCCACACAATTCATTGACCTTGAGGACAATCGCTAGATGCTCTACGTTGGAAGCTGATCTTATCGAATGTTTTGCGAGGAACATCAACTAATTCTATCACCAATCTCCCCTTCACTGTCGTGGTTTCACACTTGTAAGCCCTATCTGAAAGCTATCATGGAGAATGAAGTATTACCATTTTCGTAGACGGTAATCCTCTGGATCTCCCTTCACAAGTT